>JANZLB010022438.1:0-10716 GCA_026167865.1 Notarius quadriscutis
TGTCTCTGGCTGCATTCTCACACAGAACGTTGGTGCGAAATATTTATAAACATCTGATAAAAACCCGCCGAACTAACATCAAACCCACCCAATTTTTGTCAACCAGCCCAAGCCACTTTTTGCCCGCAAAGTAGAATTCAGAACTGCCCAATTGGGCGGGGAACAGCCCAATCTGGCAACACTGTTTAAAATGTTACTTTTCAAAGGGGGTGGACTCATTTATGCTGAGCACTGTATCCAGAGCAGTGAAAACCAGGAAATGAATACGGGTGAGACGGGATTCCTGTCCCGGATCAGGATCGGCGCTGGCATGAGAGATCTATAATCTCCGGAGTGGATGTCCAGGGCAGAGCATGACAAAAACAAAACAATTTAAACAGCAGATACTAGTGTCTGCTTTCAGGAATCACTCTTCTTAGGAAAAGCTACAATCCAGACAAATATCAAAGACAAAAGCAACTAAATTTTAGAATGAAATATTTTTACGCATTAATATGTTGCTCCCTGCCTTAGTCTTTTATCACCTGTGTAAACATCTTTATAAAATCTAGCTCCATTACCATAGTAATGGAATGAACCATCATCAGATGCTCCTGAGTGTGTGAAACTCTAGCTCCAGATCATACTGGCTGTGCTTTGCTGTGCTCAAGTCAGAACAGGGAGTGCTGTATTGGCTGATAAGTGTGCAGTCTCGGAGCAAATTTTTTTTTTTTTACAAGAACTCCCATAGCACAATGTGTACCTCATTGTATTCATGTGCACAAAATTCGTAGAGGGCTTACATGCTGAATTTGCTACGTTATGGAATTTTGTGTTGTCACTATAAAAATACACATTAACCAGTAGATCTGAAATGTAACCAGTGTAACCAGGATATAACTGGATGCAAACACTTTCAGAATGAATAGATAATGTGACATACACTCACCATCTACTGTATTAGGAAAACCTGTAACCCTGCACATTCATACAGTTATCTAATCAGCCAATCGTATGGCAGCAGCACAATAAAAAAAAAAAAAAATCATGTAGCTATAGGTCGAAACTGTTGCGTGTGAAATTCCCAAGAGATCAGCAGTTTATGAAATACTCAAATCAGCCCACCTGGTACCAACATTCATGCCATGATCAAAGTCTCAGAGATCACACTTTTTCTTCCTTATGTTTGATGTAAACATTAACTGAAGTTCTTGACCTGTATCTGCATGATTTTTTCCCATTGAAAGAAAGAAAGAAAGAAAGCACAACTTTATTCATCACACACTTGTGAAATTTCCTTTCTGCATTTAACCCATCTGAAGCAGTGAACAGACATACACACGCACACGTGAGCAATGAGCGCACACACACACACACCCAGAGCAGTGGGCAGCCATGCTAACAGCGCCTGGGGAGCAGTTCAGAGTTAGGTGCCTTACTCAAGGGCACCTCAGCTCAAGGCC
Source organism: Notarius quadriscutis (assembly GCA_026167865.1). Classification (NCBI taxonomy): domain Eukaryota; kingdom Metazoa; phylum Chordata; class Actinopteri; order Siluriformes; family Ariidae; genus Notarius; species Notarius quadriscutis. The sequence continues at coordinate 1,443 of JANZLB010022438.1, forward strand.
GTCCCATATTAACCTAACCGCATGTCTTTGAACTGTGGGGGAAACTGGAGCACCCGGAGGAAAGTCACACAGACACAGGGAGAACATGCAAACTCTACACAGAAAGGCCCCCGCTGGCCGCAAACCCAGAACCTTCTTGCTGTGAGGCAATTGTGCTAACTACTTACACCACCGTGCCACTTTAATAGAAACACATGGACAACTGTGCATTCATGTAGTTATCTAATCAGCCAATCATGTGGCAACACCACTGAGCTGCTGCCACATGATTGGCTGATTAGATAACTACATGAATGCACAGTTGTCCATGTGTTTCTATTAAAGTGGGAGGTGAGTGTATACAGCATATGCAGTATATACAGATACAAATAGAAGCACCATTTAAATAAATAAGCTTGCTTGTTGAGGGTTTTACTTTCATTCAAGAGAGCAAGAAGATATGAAGCTAGAAGATATGACAAAGAAAGAAGACATTTATTAATGTATGTGAATAAGGCATTTACAGCAATACAGTTGCAGCATTGTCATCTTTATAACTGCCTGGTCAGAATTCCTGTGGTTTACATTAGGCTGCTAGTTTGTTTAGGCCTATTTTCAGGGAAATAGAACCAACTAAATTCATTAGAAAATGTCACATGGTAGGTATAAACAACAACAGTCCTGTGTACTTTACTGTTTTGACCACACAACTTCAGGTTTAAATACAGATGCAGATATGGATATTTGGATCACTAAACAAGGCTGCAGTGGCTTGTACTGGTGTCTCACAACAAGAAGATTCTGGGTTTGAACCTCACCCTTCTGTGTGGAGTTTGCATGTTCTCCTTGTATCTGCGTGGGTTTCCTCCGGGTGTGCCAGTTTCCTCCCACAATCCAAAGACGTGGATTAGGTCAACTGGCTACTCTAAATTACCCATAGGTGTGAATGGTTGTGTGTCTCTGTGTTCGCCTTGGATAGATTGGCGACCTGTCCAGAATGTACGCTGTTTCTTGCCCGAAGTCAGCTGGGATTGGCTTCAGCTTCCTCAGTGACCCTGACAGATAAGCGATATAGATAATGGATGGATGGATGGATGAATCACTACACAGATAAAGATATGAATACTGGAATAACTAAACAGATAAAGATATAGTAGATAAAGATACAGATAGTGGCACTGAGTTACACCCCTACCCAACCCTGCTACCCAAATGTTTGACAAACGTTTGTAATCCATGACTGGACTTTTCAAAACAAATACTATTCACAATGTAAACATAATTAAATATCCTATCCAATTGTTTTAAATATACATCACTACAGTAAATAATTTTCAGCTTTAATGTTATGCCAGAATATGCATTATTGTCAGTGGTGATTTTAATTAGAGCTGACTGTTCATTTATCCTCCTTCAGGAGCCTTTATGATTCCTTTCCTGATCCTGCTGGTGTTTGAGGGAGTTCCTCTTCTTCACCTGGAGTTTGCTATTGGACAGCGCCTGAGGAAAGGCAGTGTAGGGGTTTGGAAGACCATTAGTCCTTACATGATAGGAGTAGGTGAGTTGAAATTCATTACCACCAACTAACCTGACTCTACTTGGGGGGGGAAATATTGGCAGTGGCAATAAACACCACTATAAGTAACCAGTGATTTGTAGACCTTAAATCTTTGTTACATTAGTTATATTCTCCAATCCTGTCCAAAGGTTGGAATGATAAATGTTGTACATCATGAACTTCTTCCCACAGGAATTGCATCCATGTGCGTGTCCCTGTTAGTCAGCCTCTACTACAACACTATAATCGCCTGGGTCATGTGGTACTTCTTTAACTCATTCCAGGACCCACTACCTTGGAGCCAGTGTCCCGTCAATTCAAACAAAACAGGTATCACAGCCACAAGGCACAGAACATAAGTGTGATTAGAGGAAGAATCATTTTTCAGCCTGCATGTATGCATGGATATGGATTTCATAAAATGAAATGTTCTTCAATATGTTCAACCAGTAGGCCCATCCAAAATCCTTAGTGCAGTATTTACAATACATATGATATTCCATACTTGTTATTGTTTGAGTCTGAGTTTGTAGAAGCAAATTCACTTACTGTAAACATGACTACATTGGCAGGTTTGGTGATAGAATGTGAGAGGAGCTCCCCTGTGGATTATTTCTGGTACAGGGTAACCCTGAACACAACTACTACCATCGATGAATCAGGAGGACTGCAGTGGTGGATGGTGCTGTGTCTTATTTCAGCTTGGGCTGTACTCTTTATCTGCTGTATCCGTGGAATCGAGACCACTGGCAAGGTATTATCTTTCTTGCATAACATATTAAAACACAGGTTAAACTCATAAGCACTGGTCAAAAGCTTGGGAAAAATGTTCATACCGGGGCAGAGCCGGTAGAATAGGTTATGGTGGTTGTGATTACATTTTTATCTAAATATAAAGTATGTCCCTGATATGTAAACTAGGTCTAGGGATTCTGTCTGCATTTTCCAGCTTCTTCATTATTAATTATCCCAACTGCCTGCTTAACTAACTTGGCCTGTGTTAAAAACTTGCATCTTAATGTAACACTTGATAAAGCTGGTCTAGTAGGTTACTAACTTAAACGGGCTGTGGGCAAGAAAAGAAAGCACGGAGAATCAGGAATACTTCATTACTCAAATTTATTGAACTCAATCTCCCGAACACCCCCTTTTTATAGAGCCATCTCCCCTCTACATATCCTTCTGCCCTTAATTATAGTTCCCTCACATCACTTCACACAAATCATTCTTAATCAATTTGATCTAACACTTAACATTAATAACCAACCTCCTCTTACATTTGTCCTCCTCATTAAAAGGAATGTCCCCATTCCAGAACTAACAGATAACATCTCTTGTAGTGAGTACAGAAATAAACAGACAGTACATGAAATATCACCTCAGGTCCAAGTCAAACAGCATGTGAAAAGAAAAAAAAAAGATCACATAACCACCTTATCCAGGGTCAACATGTAGCATATGCACATGGTAAGTCTTTTTTTTTTTTACATGTATCATAAAAGCTTAACAACCTTATCCAGGGTCAACATGTAGCATATGAACATGGTAAGTCTTTTTTTTTTAACATGTATCATAAAGCACACAGTATTTATTTATTTATTTATTTATTTATTATTATTATTATTATTATTATTATTATTATTATTATTATTATTATATTTTTTAATATAACCACCACCCTACAGTCCCCAGCAGGGCAGATAGGAGTTGTATTCACAGCAAGAGGCACTGTGGCCTACGAACAATCCGTCCTGACCGAGTAGTGCATGTCGCATCCGACTGTGTTCCACCTGGCCCTATCACACCTGGATCAGTCCCTTGGGCCTGTTGCGGTGGGACTGGCAAAACGCGGCCTAATGGCCTTTGCATCAGAGGAACAGCAGGGCACACCGCAGGTGTGACCTGACTTGTGCCAGGTTCAAGGTTCAAGGGGAGTGAACCGGATAGAGCTGTGTACCTGGGGAGAGGAGTGTGATTTCCCAGTGCAGTTGATGCCTCCCAGGTGCTCCTATATGGTTTCAGATGATCATAATAAATCACTTTGGGCTCCCTGTGTGGACGGTTTAGATCCAACAGTTTGTAAATGAGTCCCTTATCATTTGAGGACACCACTTGGTAGGGTCCAGTCCAATTTGGAGAAAAATTTTGTCTTTGGGTGGTCGGATCATCTATCCACACCAGATCCCCATTCTGATATGGTTTAAACCGCACCTGTTTATTGTAGTAATACTCACGCTTGAGTCTCTGTTCTTCACAATTAGAGCAAACAGCCTGAAACACTGTATCCAGCCATGTCACCAGTTCTGAGCCATAGTTTTGTGGGTTCTCTGATACTCCTGGTAAAGAAAAATACACATCAGTAGGCAGTCGAGACTCTCTACCATGAGCAAAAAAGTACGGTGAGTACCCTGTGCTAGAGTGCTGAGTGGCATTGAAGAAAAGAACCACTGCTGGCAAATAATAGTCCCATTCACCCCTTTTATCATGAATGAGTTTTGCCAACTGTTCTTTTAAGATTCTGTTAAACCGTTCCACCATCCCATTTCCACGGGGGTGGTAGGGTGTGGTCCTTTTCTTTTTTATGTTAAGTCTCTGACATATAGTCTGTATAATTTCTGATTCAAATTGACGTCCCTGATCTGAAAACAGTTCCTCAGGAACTCCATGTTCAGGAATGTATCTCTCACAAAACAGTTTGGCTACAGTCGATGCTTTTTGATCCAACATAGCAAAAGCATTCACATACTTAGTAAAATGATCTTGTACTACCAGTACATATCTATTTCCCTGTGACGTGAGAGGCAGTTCTGTGATGTCTGTGCACACAAACTGAAATGATCTGTCTGCCTGAATAGATTGTAAAGGTGCTCTATGTGGTGGCACGGGCTTCCTGTATGTTTCGCAAGTTGGACACAAATTACAGAAATTATCAATGTCAGACCTCATGTTTGTCCAATAACACATTGTCAAGGCTTTCTTAAATGTGCAATCAGCACCGTAATGACCAGAACAAGGGTTTCCATGAAGCATGTGCATAGTCTCTGTAACAAGGGCATTGGGAATTAAGACTCGATAGACCACTGACTGCCCTGATACATTGTGAGCCTTCCTACACAGCAAGTTATTGTGTAGCACAAGCTTTGGCAACTGCCACCAAAGTTTTCTTTGTATTCTCCCTTTTACATGTCTAAGATAGGGCCGTTTGTTTTCCTGCGCCCATGAATAGTCAAGTCAAGTCAAGTCAATACACTTCAGCAAGAATCGGATCTGAAAGTTGTGCAGATAAAATGTCAGTGTCCTGATTGGCAAATGAGTGGCGTACAAAGTCCATACCTGAGTTTTTGACCTGAAGCATAGTCTCGATTCTCTCCACTGCACAAACTTGTGGTGGCACCAGTGTACTTTGCAGCTCTGTAACTGCAGGAGCTTTGTGGTCTCCCAGGGATAGCTGAACGTCCTGTGACAGGGGAGTCACAGATGTCTGTTGCGGGGACGGGATTCGTGACATAGCATCGGTGTTGATGTGTTTCTTTCCCTCTTTGTGCACCACCGTCCACTGATATGGATCCAACTCCAATGCTCAATGGCCTCTGTGGCCTGTCGGGTCCTGTGTCACATCAGCCTTCCGTAAACTAAGAAGTGGGTGATGGTCAGTGATAATTGTGAATGGATTACAACTCAAGTAATGTCTGAAATGCCTCACAGACCAAACAATGACCCACAGTTCCTTGTCATAGGTGGACCACTTTCTCTCTGTGTGTGTCAAAACATGGCTAGCATATGCTACAACTCTTTCCAGTCCATTTTGGATCTGTGAAAGCACTGCTCCCATGGCATAGTTCGATGCATCTGTACTCAGGATAAACGGCTGATCAAAATTGGGGAAAGCCATTATAGGAGGGGATGTGAGTGCATCTTTGAGAGTCTGAAATGCAGTGGCACATTCGACTGTCCATTCAAACGGGACATGTTTTTGTGTAAGTCTGTGCAGGGGCTGAGTAATGAGAGCATACTTGTAAACAAAACATCTGTAATAAGAACAAAGTCCTAGAAAAGCACGCACTGCAATGACTGAATGTGGGACTGGCCAGTCATGTATACGTTGACTGCTGTATCCAGTGTTAGACCATCACGTGACACTATGTGTCCCATGTATTTGACTGCAGACTTACAAAACTCACATTTCTTTGGATTCAATTTCAGACCCGCTTGCCTGAATCGAATGAGAATGTCTGTGAGGTTCCTAAGATGATCATCAAAGTCCTTTCCCATACAAATAACATCGTCCAAATAAATGACATGTTGTCCAATGAAGTCCTCTTAGTACAAGTTCCATAAGTCTCTGAAAGGTTGGGGGTGAGTTCTTTAGACCCATTGGCATTACCTTGAATTGATATAGGCCATCACCTGTGGTGAATGATGTTTTTGGTCTGTCCGCAGCATCCATCTCAATTTGCCAATATCCAGATGACATGTCCATAGTAGAAAAAAAAAATGAGAACCAGACAGTGCATCCAAACTGTCATCAACTCTCGGTAGAGGATGTGCATCGGTGATGGTAACTGAATTTAACTTCCTAAAATCAATGCAAAACCTGTAAGAGCCATCCTTCTTTTTGACCATAACCACTGGGCTAGCCCAGGGACTAGTACTGTCTTCAATCACATCCTGAGCTTTCAGCTCCTCCACCTGCCATTGAATTTCGGCTTTCACAGCAGGAGAAGTGCGATAGGCTCTTTGTGAAATTGGAATGTCACTATTAATGTTAATTTTGTGTGTGACTAAATTGGTCCTGCCAAAATCATGTGAGTGTTGACTGAACACATCAGCAAATGAGTTCAGAATGTCTTTCAGTTGTATTTGTTGTGCTGGTGTCAGTTCAGGGTTTGTAACATCAGGAAGAGCAAGTAGCTTGGATTTAGCGGGTGTCAGGTTACTGACACTGTCTGTAGAGGCTTCCATAATAGTGAATTGGTGCTTAGCGCAATCTGATGTGGCATAAAATGTTCTATCCATGTGCCTCCATACAAAACAACATCCTCTTTAGAGGGATTGGCCACTTTAACATCGATGGAGCCTTGTTCAGCTTGTGTTATAGTCCAGGCAAAACCTACTGCAGAGTCATCAGTGTGATGTAGCTCAAATACACCTGCATAACCATGTGGGACAAGTCCTTTAAGAGGTGCATTGACATTCGCCCTGATAACCATCTCAGAAAATGCAGGAGCTGTGATTGTGGCTGACACAGTCACATCTGCGAGGCTAGGGACATACTGTTGTGGGCTCACTAATGGCACCATATTCCCTTGTATGGTAAGAGTCATGTCTCTCGTATCAACGACAATGCCGTTAGCGACCAAAAAGTCCCAGCCTAAAATAAGTGGCTTTGTACAATTTCTGACCACCTGAAGATTATGTGTCATGGGCTGGTGAGCAATGCTCAAATTGACAGAGATGGAAACTATAGAGTCCAGTGGGTCACCTGTGACATCTGTGAGAGGTATAAACTGTTTAACAATTGGCTTTTTGTACAATGAAACTGTGGTGCTCCCAGGGCGAACATCCTGTCTGTCCTGCTGATCCCTCTGATGTTGCGAAGTCCTGTAGGAACCATGATGAGCTGTAGCGCATTCGTAGGATGAATCTCTGTTCCTCTCTGGAGTGCGGTAACGTCTGTTTTCTCGTCCCCTGTCGGGAGTAGGGCTCCGCTGAGTATATCGCTGGTCTGGAGAGTGTCGCCGTATATCCTGCTCCTCTCAACGTTGTTGGCGCATTTCCAACTGTAACTGTGCGACTTTATCTGAAAGTCCTTCGATCATCTCTTGCATCATTCTGAACTCATCCGAGGTGGCAGAGTTAACCCCGAGAGAGACTTGGGGCGCAGGCAGCTGAACAGGTGTCATGGGTGACACAGGCAGTGAAGCCGACGCAGAGGGGAAACCCTGTTGGGTGTGTGGGTTAGAAAACATCTTACTAGCATGATGAGCGGTCTCAATCTGCAGGGCAAATTGAAGAGCAGATTCCAGTGTCTTTACGCCTTGCTCGTGACAGCGCAACTGCAAATACTGTTCAATCCTGGCAATGAAGCATCGGAACTTTTCTCCCTCCTTGGCATTCCATTCATATGTAGGAAAAGCTTCCTCTACAAGGCGGCAAATTTCGGCAGCAAACACAAGGAGGGCTTCACCTGGGAGGCGAGTGCGAGCGTTCACATAACTTTGAAATGTCGACAAAAAAACAGTCTACCCAAAAACAGACTTGAGTTTGTCTTTCACTGTTTTGTAGTCCAATTTCTTTTCATCCGCCAAGCTATCCCAGTAACTGAAAGCAGCACTACCCAAGCAAGTGGGTAGGAGCTTAGCCAAACTGTCCTCCTCGAGGTTGGGATTTGCTTCCACGGTCACTTCAAGACACCTACACCATTTTGAAAAGTCCTCTTTTCCATCTCCCATGAAAACGTGAGGTAAATTTCCTCTTGAGCATAGTGGCAACACCCGGTTTGCACCAGAATGAAAAGGTAATTCATTCCATAAATTACCATCCATATTTACCACAGTAAGCACAAATCCACTCCGGAGATAGCTAATCCACTAGGCATCAGATAGCCAAACTCTCTAATGCTAGCTAAACAAAGCTTCTGATAACTTAAAAAAAAAAAAAACAACCACAAAAAGATAGTTCTCTGCTGTATCTCCAAAAGAAAACTTCCACAACTGCTGCCACCAGTGTAACACTTGATAAAGCTGGTCTAGTAGGTTACTAACTTAAATGGGCTGTGGGCAAGAAAAGAAAGCACGGAGAATCAGGAATACTTCATTACTCAACTTTATTGAACTCAATCTCCTGAACACCCCCTTTTTATAGAGCCATCTCCCCTCTACATATCCTTCCACCCTTAACTATATTTTCCTCACATCACTTCACACAAATCATTCTTAATCAATCTGATCTAACACTTAACATTAATAACCAACCTCCTCTTACATTCGTCCTTCTCATTAAAAGGAATGCCCCCATTCCAGAACTAACAGATAACATCTCTGGTAGTGAGTATAGAAATAAACAGACAGTACATGAAATATCACCTCAGGTCCAAGTCGAACAGCACGTGAAAAAAAAAAAATTATCACATAACCACCTTATCCAGGGTCAACGTGTAGCATATGAACATGGTAAGTCTGTTTTTTTTTTTTAACATGTATCATAAAAGCACACAGTATTTATTTATTTTATTTTATTTATTATTAGTAGTAGTATTAGTATTATTTTTTAGTATAACCACCACCCTACAGTCCCCAGCAGGGTAGATGGGAGTTGTGTTCACAGCAAGAGACGCTGTGGCCTACGAACAATCCGTCCTGACCGAGTAGTGCATGTCACATCCGACTGTGTTCCACCTGGCCCTATCACACCCGGATCAGTCCCTTGGGCCTGTTGCGGTGGGACTGGCAAAACGCGGCCTAATGGCCTTCGCATCAGAGGAACAGCAGGGCACGTAGCAGGTGTGACCTGACTTGTGCCAGGTTCAAGGGGAGTGAATCGGATAGAGCTGTGTACCTGGGGAGAGGAGTGTGATTTCCCAGTGCAGTTGATGCCTCCCAGGTGCTCCTATACGGTTTCAGAAGATCATAATGAATCACTTTGGGCTCCCTGTGTGGATGGTTTAGATCCAACAGTTTGTAAATGAGTCCCTTATCATTTGAGGACACCACTTGGTAGGGTCCAGTCCAATTTGGA
>JANZLB010023247.1:0-16441 GCA_026167865.1 Notarius quadriscutis
CACATATGATGTATGTTTTGTGAATAAATGGTTTCTACCATTTAAGTGTTAACATAATTTTGACTAACCCTGTATTTTGGTAAATATCTGTAAATATGCATGAGGCAAAGATAAACTTATTAAAAGAGCATCATATCAGATTACAATGGCAATAAATCTAATTCTGGCCTTTTGTTCACAAGTCTTATTGGAAAGCCTAAACACAGACAATCACAATGCTCTTCAGTGAGATTTGGCTGTCTGATAATGTACACATTATTTACGTAAAACTAAATGATATGTTGGCACGTAGGCATTTAAATTGCTTTTGTTAATACAGTACTTTATTTACATAAAACACAAAAAAGGCATCTATAGCTATATTTATTCTATAAAATGATACCCAAGTCTCTGATGTGATGACAGACATAGATTTAGATATTAATTATAAAATGTGTATCTGTATGTACTGTATATGTAGCTAAATGACATAAACAAATAAATAAGACCTCTCCTTAAAGGATCTAGGCAGTCCCACTAGACCTTTTATGTTTTTTAAAAAAAAAGGTTATGAATCCAAAGCTGTGTGCCATTCGATGTCAAAATACAATAGCTTGTTTGTGAAGTGAAGAAACAGAGGTTTGTAAAAGAGGAAGAGAATTAGGAGAGACACTCAATTTGAGTGTCTCTCCTAATAATATTATTCCTTTTATTATTGAGTATTTGGGTGGGGTTTTTTTTCTAGATTTGAGAAGAAAATGAGTATCTAAGAATAATAAATTGCAGTTTATCACACAAAGAAAGAGAACATTATGGATAAAAAAAAAAAATGAATCCGAATAACCCAGGTAGGTCAGACCCGTACCAGCTGCCAAAACACAGGCGAGCTGCAAGCTGGTTTGCCAAATGGTCAGTTATTTTCCAGCTTCCTTTTATTATTGAACAATACATTCTTGAGATTTTATAATTTCCTTATTGTTGTGTAGTGTTATTGAAAATAACTGACATATGATGTAGGATTAACAGCTGTAATTCAGAAAATTTTTCCAGCACTTACCAGCTGGCAAAGAGAGTTTACCAGTTTGAGCAGCATTTGGCAGCTGGTATCTGGTCTGGACCAAATATGATTTTCAACAAGGAAGTCCTTCATCAGATGTGCAAGTAAAGTGCTTGCACACATTCTTTGGATTAAATGAAGCCTACAGAACAGGAATGATGAAAGACAAAGGAAAAATAGAGCAGGGAATCATTAGACAAGCAGTTTTCAGTTCTAGAGTTAGAAAAGGCTGAGTTTAGTTGCAGCCTAATCTGCATTTAAATAGTTTATTAATGGGGCAGATGATGGATTACAGGGAGCCAAGTGCTACAGGAGGGCTCAAGCTGCAGTCTACATATACTGTATTTTGCATCATTTTGCAAAATGTTTCAGAAAAGAAAAAAAAAAGATTATTAACAGCTTTTTAAGTACCAAGCTAAACAATAGGTGCTTCTCGCGGTCCATTGCTGCCTTGGTAACAAACCGGAAATAACAATCTACCTCAGCCTGCAGTCTCTCTGGTTTTTATTTGACATTAACCTGTTTGTTATGAGCCTGTATATACCATCCCTATAATCCATCATCTGCCCCAGTTTGGAAAAAGAAAATACAGCATACCATCCCTGCTATTACATCATCCATTCATGAATTCCTTTATATATATAGAAATGACATTTAAAAAAAAACTCGAGAACGAGCATGCATTACATGAGAGTATAATGAATAATGTTAACATTAAAATTACGATTAAAAGCATGAATATTAAAATATTAATATTGACAATAAATTAATGGGCCGAAGAAATGACAACACAGTCAAGAGGCAAGCTTGCCCTAATTTAAATTCTTAATTTAAAGGTTTGGGTTTTTTTAAAACAATTAAAAGTGTTAAAAGTGTATTTTAACAGGTTTCTCTCCAGTTCATGACGTAAGCTTTACAGTAATCAGAAATTACAGTAAGTTATTAAGTAAGTACGGATTTTAAAGCATAAGAAAAGAGGCAAATATTAAAACTATGACCTGTGACCTGTGAAATCTGAACGAATGCACTTGTGCAGTCATGTGAAAGTCTGATTAGGTGATGAGAGAGATGCGGGTTAGTGAAGTATTTGTGCACTGTGTAGGTTTTCATTTAAAAAAAAACGGATTAAAAAAAATCCTACAACATAATCTCACATAATCAAACGCGCTCAAATGCATGCAGATATCGCCTAAGGGGCATTTTACAGGCTTTAACTTGCTATTTTGCAATGCAAATAGATAAATAAATAAAGTTGAGAGAGCTGCTTCGTTTTATATCCATTATATATTGTGGATGAGCTTCAGTCTGAGATGCCAAAGGGAAGGAGCATGCGTGCCACGAGAATGATTTGACCTCCATCAGGCCTATCAGGCATTTATTTAACATCTGATCATGTATTTGCAATATTGTGAACCCTATGGGTTTTTTTGTTTGTTTGTTTTTCATTTCGCCAGTAACACCCCCCCCACACACACACACACACACACACACACATCCGTTTGATCCACAGATAGCATCATAAGAACAACCGATTCCCAGCACTATAATGGACACTTTAATGCAGTTAAAACATCTAATCCTAAATAGCTAAGCTTTCACTGACAGGAGTGTTTGATAACCTGGGAAATAAACTATGAGCCGACAGAATATAACTTGGAAAAGAAAATACAGCATACCATCCCTGCTAGTACATCTTCCATTCATTAATTCCTTTAACAGTTGTTTTTTTTACTATTATTATTTTTTATTATTATTAATGGATAATACTATTGCTTTTTATGGGACGAATTAATTTTTCTAATTCATATATTTACAGCTGCTATCTATTATGCGACGTAATCCTGCATGGAACTATTCAGGGTTTGTTTTTTGGGGTTCCCCCCAAAATCTGATTTTTATAAGTGAGACATAACATGGAGTTGAAAATAAATCACCCAGACCTACTGATTACAATAATAATAGGATTCTGCTCAGGAAGACCCCTCCATACCTGACCTCAGAAATCATTTTATAACATAAGTCTGAAATACTGGAGTGGATTAATGTGCAACCCTCTGTTAAATGTCCTGTGTCCATGTGTCTTGAGCCCATATTGTCCTGTACTACAGGATTATGTTCCTTAGTGTTATCTTGTTCTTCTGTCATGTTTACAACTTTGTTCTAAGTTACCATTATGAGTTTATAAATATATAGTATTTTTTAAATGCACCATTTATTTACATAAATCAGAAATACAGGCCTATTTGTATAGGTCAGAAATGACGTATGCCTTAATTATTTTATAAATAATTATTTAGTAGATCCCAAAACATGAGTGCGTTTGCGTTTGAGGGTTTTTTTTTTTTTTGTGACCTCTTCTTCTTCTTCTTCACACAGACTCTTGGCCTAATGATCCATCTGTCACGTTCAGTCAAAATGCTAAACTTGACTTTTTCTTTCTTTCTTAATTCAAAGCATTAATGAACCGCAGTATATAGGAGCTAAGCTTAATACCTAGCTACCTGTTCAGGTGTGTAAATAAATGAAAGGGCCTTGGATTGAAACACAGCTGGTGTCTGTTAATAGCCATATTCGACTCCATCTTTTTTATAGGCTAAATAAAAGCGTTTTATTTATTTTTTTAAATATGTTATAGATTTTTGATTAACATTGTCTGAATAGTCCATAAAGATTAGAAGGTCTGAACACCTGAACGAATATCACTGAAACACTCAGTGTGAAGAAAGGCTCATTCTGCAGTGGATTGATTGATTGATTGATTGATTGATAACATACCCATAGATAGCTTTCTCATATTCGGCTCTTTAGTATCATTCAGGGTTGTTACTCAGAACATGAGGGGAAAGAGGGTCGGGGTTTAAAATATTTTTTTCACACTTCCAGATGTTTATTCGTGTCTGATTAGTATAGCATAAATTATATCCTACATGTCAGACATTTTTACGCCATCATGACGACTTCCACAAACATCAAATAAAAACATCCTTTTACTTTAAGCTTATTTTATTCACCACCAGCTGCGAGAAACAGGATTAGCCAATCACAATAATGCATTTTTTGCAGTTTGTAAACAATCCAACTTGCTGAGCTTATTATAAACATACCGAGGTGACAGCTGAGGAGATCTGGGTTCATAACATAAAATGACTTTTTACTCTTGTGCTTGCATCCCGGCTAATTGTACTCATTTTCAGAGGAACTGTCATATGGAAGGAATGAATGACGGGTACTATAAATAATTTGTGACGTCACCGCCCAGCCTGCTGTCAGCCACCAGGTCACATGGTCATCACGTGACGATTTTATTTGTAGACTCTATTTCCTCATCCTTGCCTGGCAATGCGCCTCTGCTGAAAACCTTAACTTTTTTTTTTTTATAAACAGATAATGTTACACACAGTGCTCTGTGATAGAAGGTAAAACAACGAGGTGTTGTTTCTGCTTCAGCCGGACACAGCCCACGACCAGCTGTGTATATTTTAAATGGAGGGGAAATATTTTTGCTGGGAGGGAAAAAACAAGACAAAACGGCAACTCAAACCTAAAACACGACAAATCCATCAGGAGAAATCACTGTCTGAGTTTATACCAATCGAAATAAGTTCCTGATAGAAAGAAATAAAGCTTGATACCAATATTCACCTGCTGTCTGGCTACTCTAGACCTGTATGAAGTGTTCAGTTCATTAATGGTGTTATAGGCCTTAATAGAAACAGGGGGAGAAATTATGGCCTTAGTAACCATCATTCATTCATTCATTCTTAACCAGAATATTGGCCTATAACCTATAATATTTATAGCAGCTGTTACTCAGGGTCCTCAATCCTAATCATTTATGCACATACTGACACTATATCCTTGTGAATCTTTCACTTTATTAAAATAAATGGATTTCAATTGCTTTAAAAGTTACAGGTTGACATATTTTGCCTGAGAGCTGCACATTACAGTTTAAGCCTGCGTTAAGTTGTACATATAATCTTATCTGGAATTTGAATTGTATGCAGAGTCCCTATATGCCGTCATCAAGAGATTATATAACCCCAAACACACACACACACCTTATCCCACCCCACATGAAACCCTACTCCAAATTTTCCAATGTTTAATTGGTTGCCATGGAAGTACGGAAAAATAAAAATTTCAGAAATACCAAAATGTCAAAAGGCACAACTCTTCTAAGCACTGAACATAACTGTCAGATTCCGTGAAAAAAAGCCCTAATAGTGTTTGAGTGATGCTCTGGAAATTAAAATGTTTACAGACAGAGATAGCTTCATCACACACACACACACACACACACACACACACACCCCGCATTATATACCGGGGGGATAATAATCCCCAGTGATCACCGACAGCAATTTATGTCCTTAACTGTTTAAGAAATTCCTAATTGTCCTAAACTGGTTTATTTCTACAGCTTCTCTTCATGCGCACATCACACACACACACGGCTCATTCCCTCACACTGTCACCGCAACAAAAACGCCACACACACACACACACACACACACACACCACTTCAGACAACCCTGACCCCGACAGATAATTATTTGTGGTCTGAATATATGATTTAATTACTAGAGAGAGATATATATTCCTCTCTCCCTCTCTGCAGCCTATTTATTGTAATAGCATATCTAATTTTAATTATATATATATACATACACACACACACACACACACACACACATACACACAGTACCAGCCAAAAAAAAAGAAGACACCCCAATTCACTTTATTATTATTTAGACACTTCATGTGTGAAAGTAATGATGGATGTTGTTTCTCTTTACAGAGTTGAGCGATTCTTGACATAACATAGATTACTACAGTTGTGGAACAGGGCTGTTTACTGTGTTAATATTAACTATTTGATCTCAGATGCATTAAGGAGGCTAGAAATTGCACTAATTAACTTTTGATGAGACACACCTATAAACTGAAAAGTATTCCAGGTGACTCCCTCATGAGATAAACAATAGTATGCAAAGAGTCACCAAGGTAAAACACTGGATACTTTGAAGAAACTAAAATACATAATATTTTAACACTTTTTTGTTTAAAACAATTCTATACGTTATTTGATAGGTTTTTGACTGTTTTCTACATTGTAGAAAAATACTGAAGGCATCAAAATTATGAATGAGTAGGGGTGTCCAAATTTTTGACCCTTTCAAAACCTTCCTTCGTTTTATCTATTAATTTTAGTTATTTAGCTAAACACCAGAAACAGAGTAAAAATCAAGTAGAGGCAACGAAAGTGTAAAATGTTTATTTTTTTATACTGTGCAACAGTCACAATACAATAGTTATTCATACAATCAAACAATGACAAATGAACACTGAAGTGAACCTATCTACACAGGCCTAGGTTATAACCTTGATGTTGAGGGGGATAGTCCCATGGTGCTTTAGACTTTAACATTGCTGTAAAAATTATATATGCACAATGACTACAACTTAAATTTCTCTAATCCGTTTAAACTGAATTGAATATATAATCTTCTTTGATACAATGTCAATGCCAGCTGAATATAGCAGGAATGTTTAGTAGGCCTAACTAGCCAAGAATGGCAAACTAAAGCCTTAAAGTGTTTAAAAGAAAGTACACACTTAAAATACAAGCAACACCTCTGGATTCGTTTTGAAAGAGAAAAAAAAAAAAAAGTAAAAAATACATATAGAAAAGTAGGTTCAGTCTATTATGCGAACTGTTTTGGATGTTCTGCAAATCCCACAGCTTAGAGCCACAACGAGGCTGTCGTTCCGAAATTTTCTCCAGCAACTGGATGAAATGTGCCACTTCCACTATGTTAAAAGTTACATGTGTAATAGGAATAATGACAATAAAATGGCTACAATGATATGACATTGGCATGGAAAATAGCTGGGTAATCTGGAGTTGGCTTAGGCAGGTTTAACCCCATCACCCTGAAGAGGTTGAGGATCCATTCAGAGATGGTTTTCGCATTTTGTTGCCGAACGTAAACTGCCGATTGGGGCTTCCCATAGAGGAGCCGTTGACCGGGTTGGAAATATGGGGAAAATGAGGATGAGTGGACTGGACGGGTGTGCTTGGACTCGGTAGTGGTGAGGATGTAGACGGGGCTCCAGCTGGGCTGTTGGCCTGATCACTCGCAGAGTCACTTTCTGAGCGGTTGGCACTACTTAAGCCGTCCTGCGTGTGAGTTATCTTCATCTTTTTACAATTGGGCCGTACTCGATATTTCAAGGGTAGCGGCCCGTTCTGATAAGAGAGAGCAAGTTCTGAACATTGACACTTAATCCATCAGAAGTAAATAAAAGTCAAGCGTCATCAGTAAAAAAGATCAAATAAATTAAAAAAATAATTTAGAAAAAAATAAGTGCTAATTACATAGCAAAATTAATTTAGCAGAACATTTAATCAACACTTGCTTACCCTTCTCCACGTGTAAATGTAGGCAATGTCCATTAACGTATAGTAGTCTTTTAGAGGCTCATCTTCATACATCACTTCAATCTATGGGAAAAGGTTAACATGAACATTTACATGTTAAGTCAGAATTCATTCCCAAATTACTATAAATAAAACTGATGAGAGAAATATTTTATTCTGAACTGCATGTAATACTAAATACATCAAAAATAAAAAAAAGGGAAAAATCAGATTACCTGGAAAGTACATGGTATGTCCATCTTACTTCTCAGAAATTTCCTCAAATGCATTACAGTCATGGCAGCAGGACACTGCAAGTACCTCTTGTTGTTTACCTTCGAAAAGACATAAGTAAAAACGCTACCAAAACGGACAAATATTAGAACGTTCATTTGGAAAACAAGCAAAATTACCAAGGCAAATTAATTTATATTAACCATTTAGCAATTTTACCTCGTCCTTAGTCTGTTTCTCCCCCTCACTACCTTGCTGTTTGGCCCTGAAAATTTTAAACAGGTAAATAATTTATCCGCCGTACACGTCTTTGAAAGAAGTTTACAATTTATTTTTACAGTTCCAAAGTACATACTTGGGGTCAAAGAACTCAATTGACAGACTGATAATCTCATCATCTGTGATGATTCTCTTATCCTCATCAGCAACTTCACCACGATCCTCATTCGAACCGTTTGCAGCTTAAGAGACAAAAATTTTAATAATAAAGAACAGTACTCAATACGTTGAATCATGGCTCTTTAAGAAAATATTTTTTTTTATAAAATATATGTCACTAGATATTTTAAATCACAGTCACATGACTAATTTTTAATTATTAAGAGAGGGTTAAAACATTTACCATCTACTGATGGGTGCTCAGCATAGAAATCTCTTCTTCGTTTCATTTCATCTGCAAAGAAGTGTAACTCATTCAGGATAAAACAGAAGACCAGCATTGCTCCATTTACAGACTCATTGACACTTCTGACATTTCTCTGTGCATTTAATTACGACCGGATGACTTACTTTTGAAAAGACCTGGGACCAACTTGTACACAATGTCCTGCAGAGTTTTATCAGACCTGCGACAGTAAAAAGCACGGTCTTAGAGGAATTTGTCCTTTCCATAAGCACACATCAACTCATCATGCAAGAAAGTCATCATCATGATGTTCATGAACGTAGCAAATTAAATAAAGGCTGGGTCTATTGCAAGAAAGGTAGTAATAATATCATGCCTCCCGTCAGTAACTGGATATTTATTAATGCATTTCACTTCCACAATGTCGAAAACAGAAAAATTCTTATTACCTAATATTGAGAAGAGGCTTCGTTTTGTGGACCTGGACATCACATATGGGACAGTATTTGCTGGTCGCCAGGTAACGGACAATGCACATTTTACAAACTAGATCAGAAAAGACGATACAGTAAAGTTAGGGGGGGGGAAAAAAAAAAAAGTATGCAGCTGACAGATCAATTAAAGCCTGAGTGATCGGAATAAACTTGGTACTTACACGAGTGCAAGCATTCTATGATTGTGGTTGCATCGATGAAATATCCACCGCATAATACACACATTAAATGTGGATTTAGCTCTGTGATCTTGATCCTTGTTGTGCGATGCATCGTCATGGAAGGTTAAGGTCCTGAAGAGAAATGAACATGTGTGTAACCATTGTGGCTTGGCAGAGAAGGAAGGCTGAACTACAGCCAAAAAAAAATGCATCATGTTCCCAAGAGGAAGACTTTGGTTATGTTGCACAGGAAAATTATTCATCACCTCAGAAAACACACACCCCATTCATACACTGTTGCAATAATAATAATAATAATAATAATAATAATAATAATACCAGACAGTTCACAACAATATCCATCAGATCACTTTGGTTTTTCTATTTGGGCAATTCAGCAATGCAAGTTTTAAGCATCAATCCAATTCTACAAACCATTTCATCTCTAGTTAATGGAATAAAATACTGAAGTCTCAGGATTCTCCCTCTCCCTCTAGCTCTCTTTTTAATGCCGAACGCACGCATGCGCTTAATGCATCTGATATTGAAGCGCGAGCAATCTCCGACATTTCAAACTGCACGCGCACCGCTTCGGGTCTTTTTCCCCTTCCTGTAAAATAAAACCATTTCTGAACCCGCGTGCATCACGCGCGCACGGAGACGCTTCTTGTTTCTATAGCAACTCCGCTCTCGTCCACGTGGCACCAAATTAAGCAGAGCGGATTAAAGCGTATGCGCACGCGCTATCCAACTCAACCCGACAGCATGCACGTGCGACTATTTAAAAAAAAGAATAATAATAAATATAAATATACACAAAATGCACTGTTTGTTCCCCTCCCCCCCTCTCCATTTACATGGATCCTATTCCCTCATAACAGGCTCAGGGATGCTTTATACCTTTTTTTTTTTTTTGCATCTCTTCCTTCCTCACAAGAAAGAGCTTTGAAAATGGAAAAGTTGCATGAATGTAAACTGATAAGATTAATACTTTACTCTGATTTGTGCCCAAACTGTGATTAATCTGTGACTATATAATTCAAAGAGAAGATGCAGAAGTTCTCGACATTTCAAGAAGTGACTGCAAGAATTAAAGCTGGCTGGTATTTAAATTCAAGTATTGCAGTAATTGCTGCTGTGCATTTCTCTGCTTAGTCCTACCTCCTTCTGTGCACAGCCATCATCATCATTCATGTCGACCACCCTGAGCAACTGTTTCAGTTTGTGGTTAAATGGGGGGAAAAAGAATCCAGTTGAGAAGAGGAGACACCGCACAAGCTGCAGAAACAACCTGAAGACGTTATTACGTCACTCTGTGCGTGGTTTAGAGCAGCCTGTTGGGTAAATTAATGTATTGCCCAAATTTGCACCCAAGACCAGACATGATAGCCTTTCAAACCCTTCTTTTGCTGCAATGCGACTTCATCTCTGTGACTACAACCGCGTTTCAATCCAGACTGAATGATCTGATTAAACCATATGCAGTTCAAGCAATCAACGTGCTTATAAGAGCATCAGCCGGATTTCACACCTGAGAGGTGAGCAGTGGGTCCGGGGGTCATGGCATGACGTCATCTGATTCTGGGAACCATTCCTGGTAGATATTCATATCCATGCTCGGACAACACTGGTTATGCCTCCAGCTTTAATGGTCACACAGGTGCACATACATCCTAGTCTTCAGTGATAATCGAACTGATAACAGACCGGTACTAGAGCTACGCGTGCAGCAGTGTTGTGGCTTTAGCCTGCTACACTATTATCACCACACTGCATGCTCTAAAGAGCCTATGTAAGCATTTAGCAGGGGGCCCTGCGGAAATATGACACCCAATACACAGCCGGGTTAATCGCTGCTGAAAATGCATAACTCAGATAGACCAAAGAAAACTAGCACTTGTAGCTCCAGTTCTCATTTATTTTCATCAACCAGGGAAGCTGTTCCGGGTCCAGGAGGGTGAAACAGGCCTATGATACTCAGAACGTAGGACCATCATATGCAACTCATCAGGAAAACTTGCACCTTTTTTTTTTTTTTAATGGTTTGGCTACGTTTCCCCCTCCTCTCTCTTTGCGGTCAGAGCTTCCACACCCACTGAATGTTTTATGGCTAATGACAGACATTTTCTCATGTGTCGAGGGTCTCTGGCTTCATTCATTCATGCAAGTTTGCGTCGCATAACATAAGACAGGCGCACAAAACCAAAAATGAAGCCAGTCAAAGAGGTGTAGCTATGACAACGTTCTTAAAGCAATACTGCATGTTGCATTACACTAGTTCGATTATGCATTACAGCCGTTTACATTTCTCAGGGTGTGTTGTGGGTTTTCCCCCCCTTGGGGGCCCTTTTTAAATGGTGCCTGCAGACTAATCAGTGAAAAGGTACGGCCAAAGCAAATCAGCACTGACACACACACACACACACACACACACACCAGTTTTCACTGATATCAATCAGTCATGATGAATACAAAACTCAGCTTACTGATTACTCGAAATGTAGGCCTTTACACGACAGGTGTGTGTATGGATCTTGAGCAAAAAGCGACACGTCAATAAAGGATTAAATTTAAAAAAAAAAAAAAAAAGATACAAGCCGTGCATCCCGGACCCATGTGACTGACACAGCAAGTGCATCTTGCATTATTCTCTCTTATTAGGCTACACAGGCCAAAACCTGCATTTGTGATGCCTGAGGAAGCGAGTAATACATAGATGACTATTCATCACATGCCCTTTTCACAAACAAGACGCGTGTATTTGTGGATGTCGTTATAGTGCATCCTGCATGCCTTAAATGTGACCCCCAGAAAAACTTAATATCTTGGATTGGTAGCTTGCACGATGTTTTGGGGTTTTTTTTCCCCCCTTTTAAGGTGTTCGTGGTATTTTAAAATAAAAGGCTGAATAAATCTATCAAAGGACGCGGGCAAAAATAATTACTTTTAAACCAAAGAACAAAGTGTGCACGAAAATATATCTCTCTCACACACATAACCCAATCTGTATATGCATGCATGCATGGGCCAGGATCAAAAGCATTATGTGCATGCATAAAAGAGTATTCAGAAACACCTTAGAATGACTTCCAAGTCAGCAGTGTTCAATTTAATAATAGGTAGACAAAATGCAAAATCAAAACTACTTTAAAAAATTTTTTTTAATTTATTTTAACATGTATCCTAAGCAACAGCGTGTTGTTGTAGGATCATGGATCTCTCTCTCTGTGTCAATTTAATCTCTTTATAAAACCATAAGTTTATGACCCGCAGGCAGCTTCTCCGACAATATGAATTTAAGTTGAAAAGACAGACAAAACAGGACATTTCCCAGCCCAGCCTCATCTCATCAAGTTCCCAACCTGTTAGAGATCTCATATCTATAAAATTATAGAATTGCACGAGCACAGAGTGAGCCAAATCTCATTTAGATCACGGGCTCACACCAGTATTTGGCCGGACACGCTTGCGAACACGAGCCCGCGGCTTCATTTCGTGACAAACCCGAGCACTAAATGAAAGCAGAAAGCACCGGGAACATGCTAAAGCAGCGCGTCACACACC
The DNA here is from genome assembly GCA_026167865.1 of Notarius quadriscutis. Lineage (NCBI taxonomy): Eukaryota > Metazoa > Chordata > Actinopteri > Siluriformes > Ariidae > Notarius > Notarius quadriscutis. The sequence continues at coordinate 12,539 of JANZLB010023247.1, forward strand.
ACTTAACACGACGTAAACAAATAACCCCGGAAATATCCGCGCATGTGTCGGAGGAGAACTAAAAACCGAAGCGCGTGCGTGGACACAGAGTTGGTTGTGCGACTGAGCTCGAGCCCTTTTCTGTCTGTCAGCGGCTGCATCAGCACAGCGCGGGTCCGCTTGCAGCCCGCACAGCACCGCACCGCCACGCAAAACACCCGCTGCGGCCAAAACACACTGCTGAGAAACGATCCTCGAGAACACGTACCTGTCAGAGAGCGAGCTGAAGCCTCAGGATGGGAGTTGAGACAATGAAAAGTTGCGAGTCGATCAGCAGAAAGCGAGCGCGAGCCAAGCGGCCATTTTGAAAAAGAGCTGCAGACGCTGTCAATTGCAATCAGAGTCGTTGCTACGGCGCATTTTAGTAACAGCAAAAGCGTCCCTTCCGTCTTTCTGATGTAAATAATACCGATTGCGTAGATTTCAATCCGCACAGGGTCATCCGACTGTCGGAAAAACGCCCTTTCTGTCGGTTTAAGATCCCCCGAATCGTGTCTTTGTACAGCTCTGTGCTGATGGCTCGCTGGAAACTGACACCGTCCCCCAAAATGGCTTGCGGTTCGACCGCCCCGCTCAGTCACGTGACTCCGTTGCTTAAGGGCGGCCTGGGAATTAGCTCTCCGGGTCGATGCGTTCTCGCAGAGCATAAATAAGAACTGAAATTCGGTATTCTTTCGGCAATACTTCGAGAGAAGAGGAAGAAAAAAAACACAAGGCGTTTCGGTTTTGCATCCTTGGACTAATGGTTTCGCGTACTACACCATCACCTCTCAAACATTTAAAATTCACATTGCATTGCATATAAGATTTTAAAAACGCAAACATTTTGCACATCTGTAGTATCGTTTTCAAGGGGAAAGAAAAAACAACCGCCGACGCGACAAATATCAGGAAATTATTAATATTGTTCACGAATAGAGATCTCGACAGGGCGGTTTTTTGTTTTTTTTTTTACACGTTTCAGGCTGGTATCGTTTGTTTCTGGTGGTAAATCAGAGTTCTGTACGGCTCAAGAGTCCATATTTAATTAAGCAGGAAATGAGCATTACAGCGTGCACATCTGTGTGTAGAGTTGTTGCAGTAGGCTGAAACCAGAAGCAGAACTCGGGTATGGTGACTGGATATTAATAACTTTAGCTTGCATTAATAGTGTCAGAATTAGGAGTGCGGATTTCAGTAGAACACTTCAGTACACGTCCAGCTCGTTTACACAAGCTAGCTATAGATATCCTTTAGTCTTGTAGATATGGATTATTAGATCATCTAATTCACTGAGAAAGGACCATCGGGTATCAAGCTCATCCATATGTCTGTCTAAGATGCATAGGCGGTCTTGTTTGATGGGGGAAATTTACCTGGCCTACATTTATGCAACAGAATGAAAAGAGTGCGTCAGAGTCCTATCAACACTTTTTTTTTTTTTTAAAAAGGACGTCCAGAATCTTGAGCACTTCTTACTTTCTTTACAGGTGACCTGATCAAAAGTCTGAACCTGATGTAAAGTCTGCTAAAGTAACTATTACAAGCCTGTAGCCTGGTGCCAGGTTTTTAAATGCTTGCTTCAATTAACAGCTGCACAAACAAATGTTAGACTGCGCTAGATATGCAATTAACATCAGAACACATATGGCAACAACAAACACACGACAAGGCTTTGACTTATTTTATTGTGAACATTGAAACGTACAAAAGACATCCCATATGGATTTGACAGGGTATGAAGCTGAAGATTCCAATCCAGATCAGTGATCTAAACTGGTAAAGTGTCAGAGCTGGGTTGCTCTCTCCACACTCTTTGCTGCATCCTTCATCTTCCCCAGTAAATCCTAAAATGGTTCAGAAAGAATTAGTGTTAATAAGCTAGCTGGGTACAAGACATTCATTTCCTCACACACACACACAACTACTCCCCAGGAGAGGGAGAAAAAAAACCCAGCAGTTAATGGTTGCTCTCCAGTATGATTATCGCAGGCTATGATGCACTTAACTGGGAAAGAAAAACTTCAGCACAGTGACTCGTGCACAGATGGACATGGGATACAAATTTTCCCACTAATGACGGGTCAGCTATTTTATTAATTCATTTAGATTATAACCCTTACTCTAACATTAGTCATCTCGGTATAAATCGCTGAAACATGGCGATATTCCCAAAACAGCCGAATGTGTTCCAGATATAATGGACTAATTTGCGTAATTAATACGATTTGTCTAAATACTTTGTTTACACGTACAACAGCATGAGACTAAAACTGATTTATGGATTCCTTATACATACAGCAGATATTATTTACTTTCGTGCTAAAAGTTGCATAATACGATTAAATGGCTTCCCCCCAACAGAGAAACACGCCAATTCAGGAAGCACGTGACAAGAAAAAAAAAAGTGTGCACAAGGTTCGAGATGGCGCACGCACTAATTTGTACCTTTTTGCGTCACCGACCACAGCCCGTCGGTAAACCGATGAAGAATTAAAATGCTTTTGTTTTTTTAATCATACATGCGTTTGTATTTTTATTGACCTCATATGCAGGGAAGCAAATTGACAGTTACTATAAAGCCCAGTTTAATACTGAAGCTTTATTTGATTTTTTAAAATATAAAGTATTAGGCAAAGAAGAAAACCTCCTGTGTGAAGAAAGCAATCAACAAAAAGGAGCTCTTTCAAATGTTCCATTATAGCTCCCTAAACAAGGTTGGAAAGGCTGGAGCAACAAGAACAGCCTAAAACTGAAGGTCATGATAAATAAAAGATTAGGTAGAATTGAATAAAAAATAAAATGCCTCTTCCCCCCAACTTTTTCCTTTCCTGCAAATGTACAATGTATGTTTACAGTGCTTTGAAACTGTATCATGACAGTATTTCTTTTACGCCAATGTCCTGACCAGGATAAAGTCCTTACTGAACATGACAGATTAATGCCAGCATCATCTTTATAACCATATGGCTGGATTACAGCTGCATGCATTATACCGAAACACTGACATTTGTGAAAACACCTAACATGTTTTCATGTAAAGAAAAACTGTAGCAAGATATAAACTCAAATCTCATATTTATTTATTTATTTAAATGGATGCTATAGAGAGGTCTTTTACATATAAAGCCCTCCATGATTATTGGCACCCCTTGTAGAGATCAGTAAAAAAAAAAAGTTAGAAAAAAAAAATCCACCTTTTAGTGAAGTCGCTTTATCTCACACTGGAAAAAAATTCCAAACTTTTAACTGAAAAACAAATCCCTCATAAAGAAAATTATTTAACAAGAAACATGCCACCATGATTGGCACCCCTGCATTTAATACTTTGTACAACAGCACAGAGTCTCTCCTATAACATTTTATAAGGTTGGAGATATGGAGCAGGCCATCTGAGACCGTTCCTCTTTACACAATCTCTCCAGATCATCCAGAGTCCTCAGCCCTCTCTTGTGCACTCTCCTCTTCAGCTCAGCCCACAGGTTTTCACTGGGGTTCAGGTCAGGGGACTGAGATGGCCAGGGCAGAAGCTTTTTTGTGTTGATTTGGACATGCGCTTTGGATCATTGTCCTGCTGGAAGATTCAATGACGAACCAGTTTTAGTTTCCTGGCAGAGACAGCCAGATTGTGATTTTAAAATGTCATGGTATTTCATGAAGTCCATGATGTCATGTACCTTCACAAGGTTTCCAGGGCCTTTGGAGGAAAAACAGCATCAAAATGTCACAGAACTCCCACCATATTTTACAGTTGGGATTGAGCTCTTTTTATTATAACCATCTTTTTACACCAAATCCACCTTGAGTGTTTGTGGGCGGCACGGTGGTGTAGTGGTTAGCACTGTCGCCTCACAGCAAGAAGGTTCCGGGTTCGAACCCAGCGGC
>JANZLB010024711.1:0-10618 GCA_026167865.1 Notarius quadriscutis
AGTCAGCTGGGATAGGCTCCAGCTTGCCTGCGACCCTGTAGAACAGGATAAAGCGGCTACAGATGATGAGATGAGAATTCAACTTCCTTCAGTACAGACAGATCAAAACCTATCATTTGTTTTAAAATGTTAAAGTAAACATGGTTATTGTTAAAATGTTTGTATAAGAAATTAAAAGCTCCCATGGGACAACGCTTCAGTAGTTTCCAGCTTAACAATCCTGCTTGTTTTTATTCTAAATAGGAAAACACAACAGTGACAATTAGAAAACCTCAAACATTTTATTGGTCAATTTAATCAAGTAACAAAATAAGCTGAAACTTAACCATTTGGCAAAGATCTACCAGTTTAACCAACTCTTGACTGATATTCCAAGCTGGATTTTTATTTTTATTTGTTTGTGTGTTCACACAGCCTACTGCACAGATCCTGGAGGTACATTTTTTGTGTTTCCCCTGTTCACAATACACTTGAGTTAACTAAGCTAAAGATTAACCGCCCTTCCTGAGTTAATGTAGGTGTGTTAGACAGGAAAACATGAAATGAATATGTACTGCACGACCAGGTTTTGGGAACCTGTTGCTGATTTCAAGTGTTTTGGCAATTCTACAATTCCTGCTTCCACCGCCAGATGGCAGAGAAGGTACCAACAAATCGGAACTGAAGTCCCACTTCGGGTTTAGGGGAAGAATTTTGCGGGCGTACATAACAACCGGAAGTGTAAAGGAAGTTCTTTTAGAAGGTTGCGCTTGTAATGGAAGTTTCTTGTGCTGTGGTTTATATGAACTCTTTTTAAGACCGAAGTTGTTCGTGACCAGTTGTTCGTGATGGACAACAGGAGAGGAGACAAAAAGTCTCCTGTTCGCGACGGGAAGATAAAAATTAAACAGGAAAAACTCAGTCCTGCTAGGCCTCAGAGATCGTGCCGCTCGAGTTCCGGCTCCAACCGCAGCAGTACGAGTCCTCTTCCGCGGAGACGCGAGCACAGGTGCGTGACGAGGGTTGACGGCGCTTTAGCCACCAGTGTGTTCGCCTCATCTTCAGGGATGTTGCACGTGGGGCTAAAACACTATCCATGATTTTAGAATGTATTACGTGAGTTTATTAGTTCTGTTTTAAATATCTTGATTCAATTTAGAGCTAAAAAAAAAAAAAACATCAACAAAAGCCAAAATGCAGCAAGTAGGAGAAACGGAACTGATTTTGTGATTTGATCCGAAATTTGAGTGGTTTCGGTTCTGTTGTTTACCGCAGCAGTAATAAATAATTTGGAACGATTTTGAATTCCTCTTGTCTTTAGGATGTTCAGTCGTATCACTTATCAGATGTGAAACAGACACGAGCAATAATCCTTGACAATACAATGAAAAACCGAGCTGAGGCACTTCACGTCAACATTCTGTTACTGACGATATTAACTTCGATATAAAATCGACCGATTTGTATACACGTTTAAACATGGGGCTAAACCACCATGACTAACGGCTTCATCGTGTTTCAGTTTTACAGCTTTTGTTCTGAATTAATTTGGTGGATTGATAGTGGTGTAGTGGTTAGTACTGTCGCCTCACAGCAAGAAGGTCCGGGTTCGAGCCCAACGGCCTTTCTGTGCGGAGTTTGCATGTTGTCCACGTGGGTTTCCTCTGGGTGCTCTGGTTTCCCCCACAGTCCAAAGACATGCAGGTTAGGTTAATTAGTGGCTCTAAACTGTAGGTGTGAATGGATGTTTGTCTCTATGTGTCAGCCCTGTGATAACCTTGTCCAGGGTGTACCCCATCTCTTGCCCATAGTCAGCTGGGATAGGATCCAACTTGCCTGCGACCCTGTAGAACAGGATAAGCGGGTACAGATAATGGATGGATGGATGGATACAGTCGTGAAGGCGATCGTCACAGTCACAACAGCTAGAGTAGTTTTGACACTAGTAGAAACAACCATGACATGAACTCTTGGTGGGGGGGGCTTTTTGTTTTTGTTTTTTGTTTTTGTTTTTAGGTCACCCGTCAGGGGAAAAGACAAATCACCTGGAAGAAGAGAACGCTTGATGGGTCGCCATGGGGACAGATCAGGCCGAGACGGGAGGAGTCGGAGTCCATACCACGGAGCTGATAAGATAAAACAGGTCATTGAATATACAGTTCATTTAATATATCATCAGTAGTTATTATATATCGTCACGGTATTGTGTATTTGAAGCATTTCGCCTGGACAAGGTCTAAAGATTATTTATTATATACATGTGTACTAATACCAGTCAAAACTTTGGATACACTCGTAGTTTTTTTGTTTGTTTGTTTTTCCTTTCCTGTGAGGGGGGGGAAAATGAAAACTATATGGAACATTAACAACTTTTTCGTTTACTATGTAATTCTATATGTGTTTGATATTTTAGATTCTTCAAAGTAGCCACTGTTTACCTTGATGATACTTTACACACGATTGGCATTATCTTCATGAGGTCGTCACCTGGAATGCTTTTCAGTTAACAGGTGTGCCTTGTCAAAAGTTAATTAGTCTTAATTTCTTGCTGCCTTAATGTGTTTGAGATCAAATGGTAAATAATTAATAAAAATACAGTAAATAATCTTATTCCACAACTGTAGTAATCCATATTACGTCAAGAACCTCTCAGCTAAGTAAAGAGAAGCAACATCCATCATTACGGTAAGACATGAAGTGTCTTTTTTTTTTTTTTTTTTTAATTAATAAAAATTGAGAAGAAACATTGAATTGGGTGTGTCCAAAATTTTGACTGGTACTATAGATTCTGTAATTGCTCCAATTCTTCTGTAGTGACTCCTCATATTCCTAAATTGACTCATGAACTAATGTTAACATTTTGTATGTTGAACAGGAAAAAGAGGACCATAATGAAAGGGGAAATAATTTAAATGAGCGACGTGTGAAAAGGGAAGAACAGCGGCATCACCAACGAGAACGTGAAAGAGGCCAGGAGCGGCACAGAGACAGGTCTCGAGAGTGGGATGCACATCTGTACCAGCAGCAGCAAGCAGAAAGGGAGCAGCACAATGAGCATTGCCGAGAAAACCGTCAGAGGCAGGAGGCAAGAAATGGAAATGAGACACATGCATTTGGTAGTGGAGAGGAAGAGGAGACAGCCCCTGCTGCTGAGAAAGAGAAGCCCAGCTTTGAACTCTCAGGTGCTCTGGTGGAAGATACCAACACATACAGAGGGGTGGTTATTAAGTATAATGAGCCTCCTGAGGCCAGAATCCCTAAAAGGAGGTGGAGGTTGTACCCCTTCAAAAATGATGATCCACTTCCGGTGATGTACATCCACAGGCAGAGTGCTTATCTGCTGGGAAGGCAAAGGAGGATAGCTGACATACCAATTGATCACCCATCCTGTTCCAAGCAGCATGCTGTATTCCAGTACAGGTAGGAAAAACAAAAATACACTGATCAGCAACATGAAAACCATATGGCTAATATTGTGTAGTTCCTCAATGTGCCACCAAAACCTCTCTGATCCGTTGAGGCATGGACTCATGGGCTCACTGACTGACTGGTCTGTGGCTACGCAGCCCCATACGCATCAAAATTTCCAGCAAGTTGTATTACAGTAGCTAGTCTCTGGGATTGGACCGGATGGGTTAGTCTTCACTCCCCACTTGAATCAGTGAGCCTTCGACACCCATGACCCTGTTGCCGGTTCACTGGTTGTCCTTCCTTGGAGCACTTTTGGTAGGTACTAACCACTGCATACTGGGAACACCCCACAAGATGCGCCGTTTTGGAGATGCTCAGACCCAGGCATCGAGCCATCACAATTTGGCCCTTGTCAAAGTCACTCAGATCCTTACGCTTGCCCATTTTTCCTGCTCCCAACACATCAACTTTGAGAACTGACTGTTCTCTTGCTGCCTAATCTATCCCACTCCTTGACAGATACCATTGTAATGAGATAATCAATGTTATTCACTTCACCTGTCAGTGGTTTTAATGTTATGGCTGATTGGTGTATATTGTTCCTGCAATGTTTGTTTTGCTAGAAAAATGTGCTGATTTCCACAGTGTCCCCATGAACATTTTTACATCAAGACCATAGGAATGGCTTATTGCACTTGTATTTGCTCACCAATAGCCATATAGTCAACTCCAGAATTTTTGGCACACTTGGTGAAGATGGCTAAACACATTTTATGAAAAAATCTTTGTGGTTAATTAACTGAAAATATCCAAGAAATCGAGCCTTTAATTGACCTCTTCATTATATGAATTAAAACAAAAGAACCCTTGTCACATTTATTGGCACCCCTGCATTTAGTACATTGTGCAACCTTCGCCTGCCAACGTAACAGCACTGAGTCTTAATACTTCCTGTGATTGGAGAATCTGATGAGGGTGTTTTCAGACCCATATCTGCTGTTAACATTGAGACATTTTTATAGCCATTGCCTGATTTGTGAAAGTAAACACGCTTGTCTCGTTTGATTTTGTGTGTTCTTTAATCTTTCCCATGCTGATGAATAACTTGGGGGGGTAATCAGCCTCTGTGTCACCTTTTGTGTTCCCTAGTGAAAGAGGAAGTCAGGAATGACCAGTTAAAGGTTCCTAAACATTCGAGTAACCATGCTGTAAAGAAATTGAAACATGCTGTAGCTGTTTTGTAGGATTTTCTCGGGGTGTCTATAACTGTAATATATGATTTTAAGTTAATTCATTTGCATATAATTTACTATTAAAGGTAAAACAAAAATCTCAATTCAGATGGTGTGATTTATGAAGCAAGTTAACCACAATTTTTTCCTAATGATTTTGATCAAGGGTGTCGGTAGATCTGGAGCTGACTGTACTTATCTGCACCAACTATATGGAAAACCAAACCTTAGTGCCTTTTTAAATTATTGCATTTGGTCAGATAAGTTCATCATAATTAACATTCAGGCATGTGTATCTGAGCTCTGCCAAAAAAAAAAAAAAAGTGCCAGTAATAAACTATTGAATATGTACACTGTTTGGTTAAGTTCATTACTATATAGAGAGGAATTAAATACAAGTCTATGTCTGATATTTTCTAAAAAATAACCACTCTGCTAAGTGTGTTTAATCAGTGCCACTGATGATAGTAACTTATTTGTGTACTCAAATTCTGTTTGTCATCTTCAGATTATTGGAGTTCACACGAGCAGACGGTACCACAGGCAAGAGAGTGAGGCCCTGCATTATTGACCTTGGTTCAAGTAACGGCACGTACCTGAACAATCGGCGTATAGAACCACAGCGCTACTATGAACTCAAAGAGAAGGACGTGCTGAAATTTGGCTTTAGTAGCCGCGAGTACGTGCTCCTGCATGAGTCTTCTGACACAGCAGAGGTCGACGCAAAGAAGGATGAAGAAGAAGAGGAGGAGGAGGATGAAGGCCTTGCTGAATAGTCACTGCGCTGTTTACCAGAGTAAATTTATTTTAATAGACTTTGTACAGTCGGAGCTCTTTGTAAGTATCGATCGCTGTGATGGAACCCATCGACATCTGGGTCTATGGTTTTGATGTGACCATTATTTTGTGAAATGAGATTTATTAAGAAATGCACTGATGGGCTTTAGCCTGACAGCTTTCTGTGTATGGTTCTACTCTCAGGTGGACAGCATAAGCATCATATCAGACGGCTTTGTGTTGTCTGGTACTGCCCAGTGTAGTCCCTTTATCCCAAGTGCTCAATGCCAGAACAAAATATATATTTTGGAAAAATTTTCAATGAAGACTTAAATTCTGTAAATATCCTGGATGTCAACATTTATTTTAATTTGTAATTTTATTGAAAAGGAAAATGTCTGTTTGTTTCTAGTTTGTAGACTTTTTTTGGTCAAATGTTGCATAATAGTGAGCTATTGTTTTCATTATTGTCCTACACCAAGGGAATTGCATTTTCTTTTCCCAAGTATTGAGTTGCGTAATGTTCTGTACGTGTTTTAGTTGCTTTGGATTGTAAAATTAAAAATGGGAAAGAATGTTTATTTGTGCTGTGGTGGGATTTTTTTTTTCTTTATTATTCATATGTTGTACAAAGTAAATATGGGTCTACAGCAGTGTCAGCATTTATGCTTTAGCATTTAAAAAATTTTTTACCCTTTGCTGCAGACATCAGGAAGCAACCTGAACGGTGTGTGTGGTGGGTGGCGCAAGCAGTGGGTTGACGAATGCATATAACATTCTGCTGTCTGAAAAAGCCAAGGCTTGGAAGGGGAAAGGCTGTAGGACATGAAAGACATGTTTGTTTCTGGTAGTGGTTACTTCTACTTTGCATTGACTACCTTTTTGTGAATTAGTTTTTAATTTTGTCCTGTTGGTCATTGAGTCTCACTTTTGCTTGGTACACAATATCTGTCTTCTAACTTGTACTGTCGTAAATGATCAGCAATCCAGTTTTCTGTGCTCAGTATTAAAATAAAAGTACATGCTGGACTTGTGATGCAAACACAATTATCAAAAAAAAAGTTTTGCGGCAAACTACTAAAAATCCACCATCGCATCCAGGATAAGTCACGGAGTTTGAAACTAAATTTTTTTTGAAAGGGAATTTATATTGATCAAGTAAACAGTACACGAATCTCAGGACTAATTTTGCCACTAACTTGATGTTTGTTTATTTTGAGGTCATGTTTAGTTTTTAATAGTTTTTGACAACTGTGTCTGTCCTTGTAAGTTAAAGGGTTGCCAATATTGTGTACACCCATATATACTATATATATAAAACTATTGTCCGTCTACATTAAAGCTTTACTTACTATTAGCTCATGATGGATTTTTTTTTTTTTCTGCATCCTAGAAGCAATAAATTGTATGCAGTCCTGCTATCCCTCCTGTGGCGTGCATTGGAGCTTGCTTGCCTTCAAAGAGTCTGAGAATGGCTTGATTTTATAGAGGTCTGAGGCATCCGGCATTTTCAGTCAAGGCTGGGGTTGTGATGGATGTAGGCAGGGAGAAAAGAGGCTCCAGTGAAACAGAAAACCAGCTCACATTTCTCATTTTCTAATATCCCACCATTATGTTTTTTCCAGGTGTGTGGAGAGAAAGAAACAAGCAGTCTTTTCAGGTCTTGAAAGATCTTGTTCAGTTGACATGCATGTCTTTTTACTCATGCCTTTCAGAACTCCAAGGTACACATTCTGGACACGGAGACTTTTGAGACCACATTTGGACCAAAAGCTCAAAGAAAGAAGCCTAACCTGCAAGTGGGAGAACTGAAAGAGCTGGCGGAGCAGGCTGAGGTTTTGGCTCAGAGTTATGTTGCAGAGAAGGACCGTGACTTAGTGACTGATGACACTGGAGTCAGGTGAGGAAGTTCTGTATAATGTGATTTACAGATTCCTGTTTCTCATAAACATGAATACAAATATCAGTGTACTGGCAAGGTGGAGGCAAGGACATGGGAAGTGGGGTGCTTTCAAGATGTCTTTAATTGTGGCTGCAATAATAATAATTATAATAATTTATTATTATAATTTCAGTATTTTGAGCAGGTTTTTTTTTTTAACTGTAGTATATCTGAGATGGTATTCCTCTTATGCTGCAGCTATTTGTGAAATGATTACATTTTCTTCTTATAATTGACATGCTTTTAAACTATTTAATGCTATGGCATGTTTGTGAGACATGAGTCTTCAGGATGGAGTTCATGCTTTCTGGTTTCTCTAACATTACAAGCTGATTTTAATTAATTTTGAGAGAGAATAAAAGTGTAAAACCATATAAAAATGCTTTTTTTATGCTTTTCTTTCTTAAATCACTTTTTATTAGGTTGGATTAGATGGACCATCCACATTATCCATCCCTGTGAATTTGTTGTTACTATAGAAATGTTAATATATTAAAACAAGCACATTAATAATAATGTAACCCATTTACATGAAACTATTTATATATTTTTAATTATTTATGTGACAGTCATAACTGTTGTCATAGCCATGCTGTTCTAGAAAATTAATCAACACCCTTTTGAATCAAAAATTCAGCTACAATTGCACTTTCCTGAGGTGAAGGTGTGCAAATCAAACCTGTTTGTGTCCGATTTAACCAAAACTGATTCTACTTTTGCTGTAGGGACGAGACTCGTGAGGAAATCTTCAAGAAGGGGCAGTCAAAGAGAATCTGGGGTGAACTTTATAAGGTACTTCACTCACTTTTCTAGAAGAGGCTTCACATGTTGTATGTGTTAATGTACGTATTTTTGTTCTGAGCCACACAGCCTAACCACTGACCATTATCTTCAGGTGATCGACTCTTCAGATGTTGTCATCCAGGTGCTGGATGCCCGGGACCCCATGGGCACACGATCTCAGAATATTGAGGCCTACCTGAAGAAAGAGAAGCCCTGGAAACATGTCATTTTTGTACTAAACAAGTGTGACCTTGTTCCCACCTGGGTGACAGCAAGTCCATTTCCTTACACTTCTCTGTTCGACGTCTTGAAACTTTCTTTTTAACCGGTATGCTCGTTACACCTGTTAACTGCAAGGCTTCAGTACAGTTTGCATTCAGTGTAAATTCTGGTCCTTGTATAATGTATATGTGAGTGGGGATATTACACGGTTGCACGAAGATATTAAGTTTATCTTCAAGTGGTGAGCATAGTCGCAAGTGATATTTTTCAACATGAGAAGCTAAACTTCATATCTTCATGCAATCGTGTAATGTTCTTTATATTATGTAGACACATCCACAAAAAAAAAAATACACAAGTTAATCGAAAGGATTTTAATTTTGAACTGGTTTGCCATTTTGATAATGTGCATCTAGTCAGTGGGAAAACACTGGGAGTGACCTCCAGAGTGAAATATTGTAAATTATTATACATTTAGGACACTTTTTTTTTTTATATGGAATAAAACCATATATTCTATTCCCTTTTAACGGGTTTCATTCATTTGCTTTGATATCATGTAATGTTGTTAGCATATTACTTATCCTACATGTATTGTGTCTCACTGCCCAACAGAGAATGAGTGTGGAATATGGTTTACGGTATTGTATGGTTGTCACGACATAATGTCACACGTCAGAGACATAAAACTTCTGTACTAGCGAGTGACTGTGACGATTTGTAAACAAACATGGCCGCCAGGTTTGCTTCCTTAAATGTGGAAGATTTTCAGAGAATTTTGAAAGAGAAAGAGATGTTGAACACCTGAAAGAAATGTGTATGAATAATAATAATAATATTGGCTGGCGTTAAGTGGTATATCGGATGTATTCCATTCAGATAGCATGATATTGAATGAGTCGAAGACGAGTTATGTCACGGAGATCCACGATGCATTTCGTATGAAAAATGCGAGTTTTTCAGCACAAGATGATAAACTTCATATCTTCAAGTCAGTGTGTAATAATATTTTTTATGATACAGACACATTCACAAGCAAAAAGTACCCAAATTTATCAAAACAGTTAATCGATTTCCTCATGAGTGACATACAGAGATTTATGCCATGGTTTTGAATCTCCATGTCCCAGATGTATTGTGTACGAAAAATACAAGTGGTGTATTTCCCAGTAAAACACTAGTGTCTTGTGTGAATATATAAACAGAATTAACCTTACATCAACATTTTCTTGTTAATAAAAATGGGCAGAGTTCACAAATGGTGACTTTTCAAACAGACTCGTAAAGTTTAGAACAGCTGTTAATTTTAAGTGGCTTTTATTTAATAGCCTGTGAGATCTTGGATACATTAATGAGCTTTTTTGCCTCTAGCAATCTTATGGAAATTTTGTTGTTGCTTTTAAGTGTCAACTTGCAGAACATTTAAATCCTGAATGATGTAGCAACCATTTAATTTTAGTGTCCTTTATTTTGTTATATGACATTTATTACGTGTTTCTTATTACAGGACCATAAAATTGATTTGCTTATGGTGTACTCTGTTTTAAAAACATTGTAGACCTCAGATACCATCACTTCATTTGCATTTAGTATGTAACCAATAAGGATATGTTTTTCCTCTGTGCGTGTTTCAGAAACGCAGTGCTGTCTCAGGAATACCCCACATTGGCCTTTCATGCCAGCCTTACCAACTCCTTTGGGAAAGGTTCTCTTATTCAGCTCCTCCGTCAGTTCAGAAAGGTTAGAGCTCACGCCATCTGTTTCAGCTTTTTTGTGTGTTTGCCCTCATTCAACTGAATCAACCCGTATGAAGCATGGGAATTGCATGTAAAATGTTGTGTGCCAGATTGCTGTTTCAAGATATCTGGTAACTGAAGGCATTGCTGTTGAGATTTTGACGATGTATATCCCACACCCAACCCCTATTACCACCTTTCTAGTTACTGGGCTCCACTTCTATTTCCATGTTTCTGCGCTATTTTTGAGACCCTAACTATAAATGTGGATTTGGAAGCACACACAAGGAGCAGAGTGTTAAAATATAAATTCAGCTGGAAGTTCTATGACAGAGGTGGTGGTTTGTTTGTTTTTTTTAAGGTTTACCAAAAAAAAAAACCCAGACATTCAAGGTGACCATAAGATCCAGGTCGCGGAGGTAGCAGCCTAAGTAGAGCAGCCCAGATTCCCCTCTCCCCGGCCACCTCCACCAGCTCTTCCAGGGGAATACCAAGGTGTTCCCAGGCCAGCCGAGAGATGTAATCTCTCCAGCGTG
>JANZLB010025158.1:0-10606 GCA_026167865.1 Notarius quadriscutis
TTGCGTGGGTTTCTTCCGGGTGCTCCGGTTTCCCCCGCAGTCCAAAGACATGCAGTTAAGTTAACATGGGGCAGCCATGGCCTAAGGTTGGGCTGAAGTGGCCTTGAGCAAGGCACCTAACCCCCAACTGCTCCGCACTGTAGCATTGCTGCCCACTGCTCTGGGTATGTGTGCTCATTGCTCACTTGTGTGTGCAGGTGTGTGTTCACTGCTTCAGATGGGTTAAGTGCAGAAATTAAATTTCTCTGTGCTTGAGTTTGAGCTTGGCTTCTTCTTAGCTTCTATTAAAGTGGCCGGTGAGTGTGTGTGTGTCACAAATAAGATTAAAACGAAAAAAGACTAGCCAAAAATACAAGCAGAGGAACCTGTAGTGTGCAAATGGACAGCATGCAAATTCAGAGTTTGAACTGAAAGATCACTGACTGATAGAGAAGTTGAGGGAGTTTCAGTTAATTATGCATCTCTGTTGTGTCAAAGGAAAATATTTCGGTTCCATTCTGGGCGTAGGCGTGCAGGGTGGAAAAAATTATCCTTATGTAAAACAAAGGAATTGTGTCTAAACATGAATTAAGCCTGAGTGAAAATGAAAAAGTATCCACATGGTATTTAAAAATGAAAGATGTGAAACTAAAATCCGAAGTGGATTTATAATTCTTTTAACAAGTCACATGACTCTGCTTGTATGTAAAATTATGAACATTCCGATGAGCTTATACTTCTTAACTTTTATACATCTTTATTCATATGAAAATGTACTACATTTTGCCACAACACACGTTTCTTCGTATGTTTAACAGTTATTCCATGAAATCAAGTCGTACATGAGCTGATAGCCGATGAGAAACATAGCACCGAGTTGTCTATAAGCCGTGTACAATGAGATTGAGTGGAATAACTGTTTTATTCGATCCACATTCACTGGATTTTGAGAAACAGAGCATTTTTATTTGTATTTTTTGCAAATTTCATAACTTTATATAAAACGTCCAACAAAATCATTTCCGCTTAGAAAGTAAACAAGCCGGCAAAACGACAGTAGCAATTTGTGAAAAATGCTATAACAATAATAATTCTTGAAAAATGAAAAAAGATCCGTTCTTACCATCAAATACTTTCATTCCATATTTTGTTGCTCTTTTTGTATTTTGGGGGGGTTTTGTTTTCGAGTCGAGTTTTTATTTTGTCCTCGGTTGGTTCAGCAACACGCTCCACCATTTTGTTTTTCTCTACTCACGGTATATGAGCTGATAGCCTAGTAGCAGAGTAGCCAATCAGAGTGCATGATTGCTCATATCCAGTGAATGTGGATAGAATAAATAAGAATATTCTGTTTGTTGATTTTAAGCACTTTAAAAAAATTGCACTGGCTTTATGACCATTTAGCCAAATGTGGATATCTCATCTCATCTCATTATCTCTAGCTGCTTTATCATGTTCTACAGGGTCGCAGGGAAGCTGGAGCCTATCCCAGCTGACTACGGGCGAAAGGCCGGGTACACCCTGGACAAGTCGCCAAGTCATCACAGGGCAATGTGGATATCAATTTGTCTTTTTTCTTAACACTATGTCTGTAGACTGTATGCTCCAGTATCTTTGTTAAGCTTTAAAATGCACTTCCATTACAGAATATGGCTGGACAAAAGGCCAGTGATCTCAGAACTGTTCATATCCATGTTTTTTACCCCACCATGAAAGTGAAATGTGATTTGGCATAACCTGTCTGCAGCAGAGTGCTACGCCTTATAGAGCCTCAGGCCAAGCATTTGTGAAAGACCATAGATTTCCTTTCACGCCACCAAATACACTCACACCCAGGGGAGCTGTGTCATAAAAATCCTTCGCCAGACCAAAACAACGAGCCAAAGTGAATCAAAGAGGAAGGCAAAACAGTAAAGAGGCAGTTCTACTTTTTTATGCTCCACATTACAGCACTCTGACTTTTCAGCTGTATATCTCCTCAGAGCCACCTTTTATTTCAACAGTGCTTTTAGTGGCTAGTAAAGGATGCATCGGACAAGAGAATAAAAATGTGCATTCAAAACAGAGGAAGTGTGTTCTAATCAATGCAAAAAAAAGAAAGAAAAAAAGGGGAAAAAAAGAGAGGCAGTTTTCAGTATTTCCCTAAAAATGCAATCATCTGCAATCTGTTTTATGTCAATATTTGCAACAATTAAGTTATTATTATTATTATTATTATTATTATTATTGGAAGCTAACAATTTTCTGCCCTAGAGTCCTGCCTCTTGGTCTTCAGCCATCTAATACAAGAATAGACCTGAAATTATTGCAGTTCTTCTTTATTATGAGAAATTCACATTTGTGGCTCTATTAAGGTTTACGCTGAACCAGGCCGGCTCATAGCTCTTCAAGTGATTGGAGCAAAAGCTCCATCTAAAGATTTAGAGTCTATTGCTTAAGAACTCCCTAATTCAGATTAAAAGGATGACAAAAAGGTAGCACTCAATCTCGCTAGTAATGATTTTCTTATAACATTTTCCTGAGTGAAATGTCATTAAAAGGATATACGGTAATGTATAAGCAGCCCTGTTTGAAATATGTCTATTTAATTGAACTGTGATGATTAAAAATGTAAGCCTAGGCATTTTTTGCAACTGGTTGGGTAAGTTAATATATTTCACGTTTTGTAAAATAGTTTTACATTAAGAGCTTCATCGCCCACTAAAATTTTTGGGGCTAATTTCAAGTTCACTTGTTATTAGTTTCTTTTATTCATGCAAGGTCACTCAGTCAGATGTCTCAAAGACCAGGAGGAAGAAGAAGAAGGACTGGTTAAACCAAGGGAGTGCATCACAATGTTGGTAAAGCAATGATGAATATAATAAGCATGAGTTATAGTTTGATTATGAAGTATGGTTGTTTTCATGCAGTCTTAAAAAGTAAAGTATATTATTGTACCTTTAGTGTTACAATGGGTTGCCATTGGGGCAGTACCCTAGAAGGAATTTATTTGTACACTTTATATACCTCTTAGGAACATAGATGAATCTTTGTAGCCTTAAAGAGGTACATACAGTTATCTTGAAGTCCATTTATGAGCCCTAGAGGATTAATTAGTGTAGATTGGACCTTGGGTTACAGAAATAGATTCCTACTGTAACCCTGTTTCTGTGTGTGTGTGTGTGTGTGTGTGTGTGTGTGTGTGTGTGTGTGTGTGTGTGTGTGTGTGTGTGTGTGTGATCTTGGGGGTTTGCCCCAGGCTTGGGCAATATGCAGTATCTACTGCATGGTGGAGTTCTGCATAGAATTTTAAAAATGTAGTCCGAAGAAAGTTGATCCACCAGCCATTGATCAGCCATAATATTAAAACCACCTGTCTAATATTGTATCAGTCTCCCTTGTACTGCCAAAACAGTTCTGACCCTTTGATGAATGGACTGTGCTTTCTGGCAACAAGATGTTAGCAGCAGACTGTTAAAGTTCTGTAAATAGTTAGATTGGGAATCCATGGATCAGATTTGTTTGTCTTGTACAGTACATCCCACAGATACTCAATCGATCAGATTGAGAGCCGGGGAATTTGGAGGCAAGACGGTGGTGTAGTGGTTAGCACTGTCGCCTTACAGCAAGAAGGTTCTGGGTTCAAGCCCAGTGGCTGATGGGGGCCATTCTGTGTGGAGTTTGCATGTTCTCCCTGTGTCTGCATGGGTTTCCTCTGGGTACTAAGGTTTCCTCCTACAGTACAAAGGCATGCAGGTTAGGTTAATTGGTGGCTCTAAATTGACCATAGGTGTGAATGTGAATGGTTGTTTATCTCTATGTGTCAGCCCTGCTATGATCTGGTGACTTGTCTAGTGTGTACCCTGCCATAGTCAGTTGGGCTAGGCTCCAGCTTGCCTGTGACCCTGCACAGGATAAGCGGTTACGGATAATGGATGGATGGATGGAATTTGGAGGCCAAGTCAACACCTTGAACTCCTTATCATGTTCCTCAAACCATTCCTGGACAAGTGTAGCAGGGTGAATTATCCTGCTGAAATAAGCCACTAGCATTTGGGAATACCATTGCTATGAAGGCATGTTCTTGGTTTGCAACAATGTTTAGGTTGGTGGTATACATCAAAATAAAATCCACATGTGTGCAAGGACCCAAGTTTTCCCAGCAGAACATTGCCCAGGGCAACGAACTGCTGCTGTTGGCTTGACTTCTTCCCATAATGCATCCGGGTGCCATCTCCTCTCCAAGTAAATGATGGACACCCCCACATGAAATAAAATATGATTCATCAAACCACTCCACCTACTTCCACTGCTCCATGGTCCAGTTCTGATGCTCATGTGCCCATTGTAGGCACTATTGGAGGTGGAAAAGGGTCAGCATGGACACTCTGACTTGTCTGTGACTACGCAGCCCTATACACAGTAAGCTGTGATGCATTGTGTGCTCTAACATCTTTTGATCATAGCTAGCATTAAATGTTTTCAGCAATTTACACTCCAGTAGACCATCTGTGGGATCAGACAAGATGGGCAAGCCTTCGCTTCCCATGCACATCAATGATCCTTGGGTGTCACTCACCAGTTGGGCCACTTTTGGTAGGAATTAAACACTGCATACCAGTAACACCCCACAAGAGCTGTCATTTTGCAGATGCTTTGACCCAGTCATCTTGCCATAAAAATTTGGCCCTTATGAAAGTTTTTCATTACACTTGACCATTTTTCCTGTTTTCATCACATCAACTTCAAGAACTGACTGTTCACTTACTGCCTAATATATCTTACCCCACTGATAAGTCCCATTGTAATAAAATCATCTGATCCACTTCACCTGTCAGTGGTATTAATGTTTTTAGCTGATTGGTGTAAAATTTGTAATAATTTTGACACTTTGAGGACAGGCCCTAATAAAAGAGCTTTTATCATAATCAAAACTTTGACAAGCTGTAGCGCAGGTAAAATGAATGAGTCATGGTGTGCATGATGGAAAATCTATGATCTCTTTGAAGGACTGATGATATCTGTATGTGAAAAAAAATGTTTTACAATAAATATAAAGGAACTTTTCTTAGAAAGGTGCTGCAAAATTAAAATCGGTTAATGCCCATGTCCAATTATTTTCCAAGCAGAGTGGGTATTTCAAGATGAACATTTGATTATGAGTATATTTTAAAACAAATAGGACTTGGATTATCCTCAGAAAGAAAATGAACAGATTCAGATCTCTGAGATATCAGATGTATTAGCATGATTCTATTCACGATAGAGGTCAGTCTAAGCTTGGGATGTCATTTGTGTCGCACTGATATTATATTTATAATATTAATGGACAGTAAATATGCTCACTGGCTACTTTATTAGGAATACCCACACACCTGCAGTTTTATGCAGTTCTCTAATCAGCCAATCCAGTCTCTAGAGTTTACACAGAATGCTGCGGGGGGAGGGAGGGGGGAGCGACAGTGCTGTAGGTGGAAACACCTTGTTGAGAGGAGAGGTCAGAGGAAAATGGCCAGATTGGTTCAAGCTGCCAGGAAGGATATAGCAACTCTTTGCAACCATGGTGAGCAGAAAAGCATCTCAGCATGCAACAGCAGAAGCCTACAGTGGATTTCACTCCTGCCAGCCAAGAACAGGAATCTTCACATCAAGAATAAGTTCCTATTAAAGTGGCTGGTGAGTATATAAAAGACTTTTTAAAAACATGTTTCATAGAAATATCTTAAATCAATTATTAATATAATAAAACCTCTACAGCACTTAGAAAACAGCATTTTTGCCAGTCCACTATAAACATATTTCCATTTCGCATCTTATGCACGAAACGTCTTTTCAAACTGAAAAATAAAAGAAAATGTCAAATGAATAACCATTTTATCAGCCACATGCAGGAATATTAGGAATATTCTCTACTTTTGAGAGATCAAAGATAATTAAAGGGAAGGCAATTCATTAAAAGCCATCATTAAGTATTATTGAGGTGCCAATGGCTTATGAGTTTTTTTTTTTTTCTTTTTGACCATGTACGGATCAAATCTTTACATTGCTAGCATTCTGTTTGCTGACAGAAAGTGCTCAAGGCTACTGCAATTTGACTCCCCCCATAAAAATTGCACACCATCGGAAATAACGGAGTCAACATTTAGAAATGTAACTGAGAAAAACACGAAGGAGTTTAACCAAATGGAAGAGCCTGTAAATTAAAATCACATGACGAGAAACTTTCACTTGGAGCACCAAAGCCTGATTCAGAGTAGATTGGTTTTATTGGGAGGGGTGGTGTAATAGAATTCTCTGGAATTTTACCCTGTGTCTGAAATCACTCACTACTCACTATATAGTAGACTATATAGTGAGTTCACCATTTTGTCGTGCTGCCTGAATGTATAGTGAGAATTATTACACCCTATACAGTATAGTGCACTCATAGTATCCCATAATGCTCCCGTGAAACGTAATGTACAACTGATGGTCACTAACCAAGTGATATACCATCATGCATTGTGGTCGCACTGAAAGAGAAAAAAAAAAGTGCTGGGGTGAATGGATGGAGGAAGAAACATACGATAAACAAGCATTCAAGTACAATTAAAAATATGAAGAGAATAGAAGATAAGCTAAAATAGAATAAGACAGATGAAATACAAGAATAAAAGTTATAATGCAGAGCGAGGAATTAATCAAAACCTCAAATTTGATTTAATAAAAGGCAGCGGCAAAGAAGAAAGTATTCAGACTTGATTTAAAAGAACTGAAAGATGCAGCAGATACAGAGTACTTAGTATTTATTAATGTGGGAAATATGCTCAGTATAATTTGGATTTATCACAAAAATACATGCATGTATTTATTGTTTTGAAAACCCACCAGCCGACTGATCTGGCATGTTTTAATTGAGTGACAGTAATGATGTAAATAACGGTGCATTGGAGTAGTGTCTGAAAGCATTTTTTCCCTTCATTTTACAAATAAGCTCACTCTATAGTCCTCTATATAGAATTCCCTATATAGTGAGTAAGGAGTAGTGAATGAGTGAGTGATGAGTGTCAACAAACCAGCAAAATGACAGTAGCAATTGGTGAAACATGCGATAATAATAATTCTTGAAAAAAAGATATGTTCTTTCCATCAAATACTTTAATTCCATATTTTGTTTTTTGTTTTTTGGGGGGGTTTGTTTTTGAGTACTTTTTATTTCATCCTCAGTTGGTTCAGCAACACATACTGCCATTTTGATTTTCCCTAGTGTGATTGCTCATATCCAGTGAATGTGGATAGGATAATGATAGATATTCGATTTTAGCCAGTGATCACTGCAATTATGCATACTACAAAATAGCAGTTCCCCAAAGTGTTTAGCTGGTTTGCTTCCCCTGTTTGCTTAATTTTTTTGTTTGAACATGATCTCATCACCACTCTCCTGCATACTTACCTTTGGCTGCAGGCAGAAAATAAGAGTTCAGCTTAGAAACCAATGCTGCAGTGCCATTTGTTGCTTCACTTTAATCTGCCTCACTTTCTGAAGGGTCAGTTGCAAGGTTAATGGTTCAGATCGTACAAGGATCAATAACTATGTTAACAAGAGACACGTATATTTTGTGTCAAACAGCTTGCCAGGGCAGAGCAGCTGACCAAGGAGCCCTGGAGGATGAAATAACATGAGCTGCACCACCTCCCACCTCTCATTTTATCACTCTTGTCATAATGAAAGAGGAGGAAAAAGAGATATCTCTTCATGTCTCTGTCACACACAGAGTTTCCTGGGTCTTAAGGCCACCACAGCCATTTGTCACACTGAATAGAAAAGTATGAGTTAGACTGTAGAATGTAGAAAATCCAAAAAAACTACAAGATCAGTGTAGACGAGACCGCATATGAAATGCTAATTTACTGAGGATATTATACAGTATGAAGTTTATCTTCAACTGGTGAATGTATATTTCATGAGTAAAAGAAGCGAACGAGTGAAATATTTTTCAACATGAAAAGTAAACTTCATATCTTTGCACCACCATGTAATGTTCTTTCTATTATATCAACACATCCACAAAAATATGCAAATTAATCAAAAGTATTTTAATTTTTAACTGGTTAGCCATTTTGACAATGCGTATCTAGTCAGCGGAAAAACACTGGGAGTGACATCATTGGAGTGAAATATTGGGAATTATTATACATCTAGGACACTTTATCGATGGAATAAAAATGTGTTCTATTCTCTTCTTGTGGGTTTCATTCATTTGTTTTCATAGCATGCAATATTGTTAGCATATCGCTTATCCTCCATATATTACATCACTTGACTCAAAGGAGAATGAGCGTCCGATATGGTTTATGATATTGCTTGGTTGTCAAGACAACATGACATCACACGCTAGAGCTAATGCAAATATCCAATGAGAACATTTTCTGCTACGCATGCACAGAAGCACTTCTTTGTTTGCCGGGAAAGAGGAAGATGCATTGAACACTAGAAAGGCTACCAAAACTTCATTAGATATTCTTCATTCATATTTACAAGAGAAAAAAACATACTAATGGACATCGAAAAACTGGAAAAGAGACATATAATGTCTCTTGTAATGTCGGAGATGTAAAACTTCCATGCTAGCAAGCGACTGTGACAATTTGTAAACAAATGTAGCTAGAAGGTTTGCTTCATTAAAAATGGAAGGTTTTGAGAGAATTTTTCAAGAGAAAGATGGGTTAAATACCTGGAAGGGTATTAAAACTTCATTAGATATTCTTCACATATATTTCCAAGAGAAAAACAGGAGTTTTTAGAGTTGGACCATTTTTAATGTTTGAACTTTGACTTTGTACATGTACATTGGATTGACAGAACATTGAATTACATTCAATCAGAATCAGCATTCAATATTGGTAAGTTACCCCCTGTTCTTAACTTTTTGTAAAGTCTATAATTGTTCCATCAAATATGTATAATAATAATAATAATAATAATAATAATAATAATAATAATGGCTGATATTTTTTTGTGGTATATCAGATACATTCCATTCTGCTACTCATCTTCAACTCGTTCAATATCATGCTAGCTGAATGGACTACATCTGATATACCACGAAAAAACCCAGACATTATTAATTAATTATTTCTCATTTTAAAAGGATTTTAAATTATTATTATTATTATTGCATAGTAATTTTAGGGAAATATGTACTTGAATATGTCTCTAATATATACTCAATTCATTAAGGTCATGAATTCATTCATTTAACTTCAGTAAGCACTTTATCTTGGTCAGGGATGCAGTGGATCCGGAGCCTGTCCAGAGCTCTGTCCTGTCGTATTCCCTGGATACACCTTGGATAGGACGCCAGTCCACTGCAGGGGGTGTATGGGTCAATAATTCATATATTGTTGCAGGGGCACCATACTACATACTTCCAGCTGGTCGGTCTGTGTGTGTGTGTGTGTGTGTGTGTGTGTGTGTGTGTGTGTGTTCCGAGCATTGGCTACTCACTGGAATGATTAAAGCTCATGCTCACAGGATTGTTGCCAAGGCTCTGACAGAGTGAGAGAAAATGAACTGATTGGTAATTGCAGCTGATTGGCTAGCTGATCTAGTCACACTAATCCGGGAGGCATCCAAACTCTTTCATTTTATCACATTGAAAAATAAATATCTCTATAAAAATTCACATAAACACTGACATTACTCACGAAATTTCACTACCATTATAGGACAGTAAACACGTCTGTTTTCGTGGCCATATGGAAACTACATTAAAGTACAAATAACCAGTAGAAGAGCCAGATTACCACCAGTGGTGAAAGCCCAACCACCATGAACACAATTCAATGATGAAAGAAATTCTTTATAAACTGTATACATTTCAAGGGACTCCCATCAAAATTATATTATACACTCAAGTGCAGATTCAATAAATCTGCTTCAAT
Source organism: Notarius quadriscutis (assembly GCA_026167865.1). Classification (NCBI taxonomy): domain Eukaryota; kingdom Metazoa; phylum Chordata; class Actinopteri; order Siluriformes; family Ariidae; genus Notarius; species Notarius quadriscutis. The sequence continues at coordinate 9,883 of JANZLB010025158.1, forward strand.
TATCTCAAGTGCATCTGTTTATCTTTCAGCAGTAACATGCGGTCTTATATTTCAAATGTGAATTAAACATGTCACAGAACATTTTCATTACCTTCAAATTCTCTGGAGGCTACTTTTCACTTTGGTCAACACCACTTGTGTCAGCATTTATGGACAGAGATGGTAGGCCACAATATTGAATAGGAGTGCTTAAAATGTCTACTACTTCTCAGTAACTCAGTGTTACTTTAATGGAACCATTATGCTTAGCCGTGTAGCACATGATCTCATTATAAGCTTACAGGAATACATTCACTGGAAGACAGACAGGCAATGCTATACTGTGATTAGTTTTTGTCACTTACTTCTAGTTTCTACAAATGCGTTTTGAAAAATCAGTTACGCAGAAAGTAATTCAACTAGTTTGCATTTATTTCACATGTGCCTTCTCAATCACTGTTCATGATGTGTTCATGATGGATAAGACAGCAAAGTGGGCTTAAATAAATTAGTCCCAATACACATGAAATCCAGGGAGCATGTAATCAAATGTGATTACTTGACTTTGCTACTGACAGGTTGAGCAATTCTACAGTCTGGGATAAAAAGAAATCAGCCCCAGCATCTACTTCATACATGCATTTTTTTTTCTTACAATCATTGGTGGTGCTATTGCTGGGTTTCAGTCACGTGACTTTTCTTAGCGGTTTTACCGGAAGTGAAATAGCTGGTGGTCTAAACGGCT
>JANZLB010025869.1:0-10583 GCA_026167865.1 Notarius quadriscutis
GACATGCAGGTTAGGTTAACTGGTGGCTCTAAATTGACCGTAGGTGTGAATGTGAGTGTGAATGGTTGTCTGTGTCTGTCTCAGCCCTGTGATGACTTGGCGACTTGTCCAGGGTGTACCACATCTTTCTCCCGTAGTCAGCTGGGATAGGCTCCAGCTTGCCTGCAACCCTGTAGAACAGGATAAAGCGGCTGGAGATTATGAGAGACATTTGGCTGCCCTGACAGCTTTCTTCAGGTAACAGTACAAATGTTCAAACTTGCCATTAGTCTTTGGGAAATAGGGAGACACCTTGATGTGTTTTGATTCCACAAGTCTTAAAGAAAGACTCAAAAAGATTAGACACAAATTGTCTGAAATTAGGAGTCACTACCTCTAGGGGGTATCCAAGGTGTGCAAAGATTTATCAGTTCTCCAATGACCGTTTGTGATATGTCTGATAATACTATTGTTTTTGGGTAAGACATATAGTAATCAATGACTGTCAGTATGTACTGGCTGTCTATTGGATCTACAAGATCTATGCTCAACTTTTGTCCAAAGCTTTGGGGGTAACTCAAGTGGTTAGAGTGGTTGATCTTCATGTAGTTGTTGGTTCAGGATGCAAGCATTGCAGTTCATAGTCATTCTCTTGATATCAATGTCCATATTTGGCCAATAGAGTTTTTTTTTTTTCTCAAAAAGTGTTTCCTTTGCATTATTCCTTTGTGTTGTGTGCCTTTTGTTCATTGCTTGTTTTATTTTACCTTTTGGGACCACAATCCTGTGCACCTTCAGGATCAATCCATTGTGTATTGCTAACTCATCTGAGCATCTCTTGTATGGTTGCATTTCCTCAGTCATCGGTGTCAGCCATTGTCCTGTTTCTATGATTTGAAATGAGTTGTCGGAGTTTGTCGTCATCTTGTGTGTCTTTTCTGATGTCATTGAGTGTCATGGTTGGTACTTCACTTGTGGCGATGGAAAGTACTTTCTCCATATGTGTTAACATGTACATTGTCTTCTGTTACAGAGAAAGGCAGTCTTGAAAGAGAATCTGCTACATTACACTTTCCTGCTATGTGTTCAGTTATGTATTCAAAAAGGTGCAGTCTCATTCCAAGTCTCTGAATTTGTGGTGGTAATGTTGTTGCTTTTTCTGGATTGAACATGTAAAAAAAAATCCAAAAACATTTGTGCTGTGTCTGTAAAGTAAACTTGCTTCCCCATAAGTATGTTCGGAAGTGTTCTATGGCCCAGACATCCAAGAGCCTCTCACTCAATTTGAGAATGGTGTCTTTCTGTGGCAGTCAGTGAGTGGCTCACATAAGAGACAGGATTGTTTTGTCCGTTTGACTGTTTCTGAGATCAGACGGCTCCTAATACTATTGGACGGTGGGACAGAGTAGCCCATCACAAGGTGCAGGGTGTGTGTGTGTGTGTGTGTGTGTGTGTGTGTGTGTGTGTGTGTGTGTGTGTACGCGCGCACGCACACACACAGAGCTGAAGTGAACCCGTTTTCATTCTCACAATAATGATCGTTCATCCCATTTCAGTTGTACTGGTCAATTAGTCACTTTAGGTTGTCAAGGGTGCACACTTGCCTTCCTAAATAACCACTTTACTTGCCATAAAATCATCTTTGGGTTTTACTCATCACTTTGCTGTATAATTCATCTGCCGTTCATACCGCATTTATTTAAACAGTGTACATGTCGTTGTCGTGCTTAAAAAGCCTCATTGGCGGGGTGCTTGTGGGTGACGTCAGTATAATTTTGTAGGTTCTTTATTTGTATTATTTTGTTGATTTCTTACTGGCTTTATTGGTCAGAATGATCTTGGGACCTGAATTATGCTTTTTGCTTTTATATATTTATTTATTATTTTTTTTTTTCACTTATTTCTTGTTGCACTTGGGAAACAAGCATAATGAACACCACCAAAACTGGAATTACAACTACTCCATTGTGTTTGTTTTTGAAAGGAGAAATTGAACCTCACAACATTTGGTGTCAGAAGTGGAATGGGTAGTTGGAAGAAGACAGCTTGCCTTCCAAGTCAGCAGACTAGATTATGCTCCCTGCAGCAAGCAGAACAGAAACAGCCACCACCTGATCCAGCTTGTGAGACAGTGCCTACTGATTCATCTGAGGAGAAGGTCAAACCTGGTCATTCCTGGTTTGACAATCATCTCTCCAGACCTGATCCTGCCCCTGTTCCACCTAGTGCAGCTGGGAAGGAGCTGCTGACCCTGATGAGAAACTTTCTCACAGCCCAACAGCGATGAGCGGAGGATGTGCTGTATGAGCTACGTGATTTATGGGTCTCCTTGCAGTAAGTTCAGTCAGTTCCTCAGACAGTGACTGCAGCTGCAACCCCAAGTACAGCAACAGCAAGTTGTCCCTGGATGGAACTGCCAACATCAGTACCATGGCAATGTCAGAGACAGGAGTCATCACAATCCCTGTTTGCCAATGAGGACTATGATGCCAGCAACCAGAAGCCACAGGTGCAGAGACCATATGCCGCTGAGCCTAAGATTCCCCCATATCAAATGGGCGAGAACATTCAAATCACAGCAGGTAATTTTCAGCACGCTGCCAAGACATGGAAATGGCCAGAAACCAAGTGGGCCTGCTGGCTTGTCCCTCTTCTGTCTGGGAAGGCATTGGAGGCCTACATTGCCATGGATCAAGATAACTGCTATTGCTATAAAGACCTAAAAGACACCCTGCTGACCAAATTCAACATTTCACCTGAGACATACAGGCAACAGTTTTGTTACTTCAGTGCCAGCAGGAGAAACCCCTACTGAGATTTATCATTGCCTGAGGTGTCTCTACTGCTGCTGGATTCAACCAGATCAACTCTCCAAGGAGCAGATCAGGGAGCAGATCATCTTGGAGTAGCTGCTGTGTGTCTTTCCGCCAGACGTGAGGACTTGGGTGAAGGAGCATGAACCTGAGTATGGATCTTCTGCAGCAAAGCTGGCGCTGCAGTTCCTGGATGCACGGCAGGGAGGAGGACTGACGCATTTCACCAGCACAATGCTGACCAGCTTTGCAGTCCTCGCAGGCCTGGCATATCAAGGGGGAGAGGAGCCAGGAAATTGGAGGTAACTTCAGCTCCGCTACAGCCGGGCCATTTGTCAGTAAGCCCTTGATATGCTATTATTGTCAGCAGTCAGGCCACAAAGTTTGTGTGTCCAGTATGCAGAGCCAAGCTTACTGGTTTCTGTTATGCACCCAGACAAGAGGCAGAGGTCTCTGAGAACTGAGGTCTTCGAAAAAGAACCCATAAAACTGTGACTTTGAATGGCCAGCAGGCAACTGCACTATTGGACCATGGCAGTATCATCTCTTTGGTGAAAAAGCCTTTTGTGCCAGTTGGATGTGTGGATTATGGTATGAAAGTGTGTGTGTGTGTGTGTGTGTGTGTGTGTGTGTGTGTGTGTGTGTGTGCGCGCGCACGTGCATGGGGACAGCCATGTCTACCCCAAAGAGGAATTGACTGTGAGCATTGAACAGCTGTATTTGATGACTATTGATGTTGTGGACAATTTGCCTGTGGACATATCTTTTGGAACTGACCTGCCTGTTCTCTTGGATCTCTTGCAAGAGGTACACTGTCATTGTGGGGAAAATGTCAGAGTGTGTTATGTCCTGTCGTCACTACGGCCCAGGCCAAGGCCAGCTTGCAACCTCTCACAGATCTGGATGATCGTCTGTGCGAGGGTGGCATCAAAGGGCCAAGAAAGCCAAGGCACCAGTGTCCCTTTCTAAAGCAGTTACAGTCACCTGAACCTGATGTCAAGAATGTGAATTGTGATGTAATGTGGAGGGTACCTGAGAATATTGGAGAACTTCAGAAGCAGGATGAGTCTAAAACCTATGTTTTGCTAAAGTAGTTGAGAAAGCGAATGTGAATCTGAGGGTAAGAGAACAGTTCACTGTTGAAAATGATGTGGGTGTCAAGTGCATACAACACAAGTATCTCGTTATCCCTGCTAGTTGTTGCCCATTGGTAATGCACTTGGCACACACCCTTTCATGGGCCAGACACTTGGATCATCATAAAACCTTCTTGTGCATCAGTTCATGATTTTATTGGTCCAGCATGTACAATGACATTAAGTCATATTGCACTGCATGTCCCACATGTCCAACTCCTATTTCTGTCAGGGCTCTCCTCCATCCATTGCCCATCATCTCCACCCCTTTTCAAAGAGTTGCCGTGGATATTGTGGGCCCTCTAGTAAAGAGTGCCGGGGTCACCAGTATAGTCTTGTGTGTGATTACACTACCAGGTTCCCAGAAGCATTCCCACTATGCACCATCACTGCTCCAGCTGTCCTTCGGGCCTTGGTTCAGCTCTTCTCCAGAGTGGAGACTCCTGATGAGGTTCTGACCAACCAGGGCACCAATTTACCTCCCACTTGCTGCAGCTGTTTTATAAGCAGTTGGGCATCACTGCAATCCGGACCACACCTTACCACCCTCAGACCAATGGACTGGTGGAGACGTTCAACCAGACACTAAAGTGGATGTTGCAGAAGTTTGTGGATGACACAGGGAGAGACTGGGAGTGCTGGCTGCCTTTCTTATTGTTTTCTTACAGGGAGGTGCCACAAGCATCCACCAGGTTTTCTCCCTTTGAACTTCTGTACAGCTGGGATATTCAGGAGCCTTTGGACTTGCTCCAAAAGAGCTGGAAAGCACCTGAGCCTTCAGCCATAGACCAAGCAGTGGTCCAATTTGTGCTGCAGATGAGATTGGTTGGCCCAATACAGTGAGGAGGCTGAGGAGAATATGATGGGGCCCAAAAGAAGCAGAAAACCTGGTATGACCAACATGCATGGCATTGCAACTTGCAGTCAGGGCAACAGGTGCTGCTTCTGCTTCCTTCCTCAAGCAACAAGTTGTTGGCTAAATGGCAGGGTCCTTATACGATCATCTGACAGATGGGCCTGGTCACACATGAAGTCAATCATCCTGACAAGAAAAAGCCCAAGCCCATGTGAACCTGCTGAAGGAGTGGAAAGAGCCAGTCAGCCAAGCACCGAAGATTGTCTGTCTCGTGAAAGAGGTAGAAATGGCGGTAGATGACCCAGGTGTGGCTATAGTGACTGAAGCTTCTTGCCCTGTGCTGGTTAATCTGATTGCTGACCAGGCTGCTGACCTTCCCCAGGTGTTCCAGGAGGTGCCATCCCTCTTCGCTGCCAACGCGGGGAGGAGCACTCTCATAACACATCTGACTAAAGGAGGGTCAACCCATCCACCAGTGACTGTACTGGGTTCCACAGCAGCTCATGACATTCAGTGATACTGGTAAATATGCCAAGACCTTACCATATTTACTTCTGGAGATGTGAGAACTTTCTAAAATGTCCGTATATATTCATACCTAGCAATCTGACTAAGCCACCCAAAATAGGTATGCTTAGGAGTGAAGTGGATCAGAAGGCTGTGGAATGTTCCCAAAGTGGACGTTTGGTGGTCTGGTGTTAGTCTCTGTACATCTTTCACCAACTTCTCATCAGTGACCTCTCAGAACTTGATACTTCCCACAATATCTGAAAGCAAAAGAATGCAAAATATCCTTGCAAATTCAAGTAAACAAAATAGATGGATACATGCCATAAATTTACTTCTGTCTAGCTGTTCCTTGTCACATTTGTATAGCAGATGGATGTGGTTGCAGTATGGATAGATGTTGGACGCATGCTCATGAACATCATGGACATGGTTGTCCACAGACAGCCACATGTCACAGATATATTTTGTGTGATCTACTTCCTGGTTTCCAAGTTGTTTCCAACGAGCCTATTTTCTACAAATGTTGGCATTGATCTCTTTATTTTCCCTACAAATAATTAGTATCCTTTTCATGTTTGTTTGTACTTTCACTTTTCTGCATTTTAAATTTATCAGAAGAATGCCAAGACTGGAACTTCCCCTCCCCCAGACAAACGCTGCTCTAAGGCACCCACCTACTGGGTGGGGCAATGAGTCATGCTCTCCACACTCCAGAACCATCTCCCGCAAGCTGGGTCCCAGGTACCTAGGACCCTTCCTCATCAGTAAAGTAGTCAATCCATGTTCCATCAGACTGGCACTACCGCTCACCATGCGACGCATTCACCCCATGTTCCATGTGTCACAGCTTAAACCTCTGGTCTCTAGCTCTGTCATTACATTAATAATTATTTTTATTATTAATGTGTCTAATTAGTAAGCCGAAATAAAAATACTGCAGTTACTGAAGACGTGTGTGTGTGTGTGTGTGTGTGTGTGTGTGTGTTATGACCTGGCTCAAGAGCCATGACAAAAAGCAAGGACTTGGTATTAAGGCCAAAATAATAAGTAATTTATTCTAACAAAACACCAATATAGACAAACATAAAACAAAGCAGTGGAGAGTGAACCTCCGTGAAGTCAGTAGCCAGAGGTGCATGAATGGACAACATCTCCTGGTACCTTGTATAGTGAAGGCTACATCAGGGGGCAGAGCCTTTTTTTAACAAAGCCCCACAGTTATGGAACAGCCTTCCAAGTAGTGTTCGGGAATCAGACACAGTCTCAGCATTTAAGTTGAGGCTGAAAACATCTGTTTAGTCAAGCCTTTAAGTGTTTATGAGGGAAAGGAGTAGATCTGGAGGGTCCTCAGACATGGTGTGTTTTGGCAAACTGGGATGTATGGATGCTGTCAGTCCCTCACTCACTTGCTCGCTCGAGTTTGACTGTGTATTGGCTGCTGCTTAGGTCCTGGGATGTCCTCATGCCTGTATTACCTTATGGCTCCCCCTTTTAGTTATGCTGTCATAGTTAGTTTTGCCACAGTCCCTGCTTGCACTTGGTGCAAAATGTATATTTTCTTACACAAGTGACATTGGGCATACCTAACAACCTGTGTTTTCTCTCTTTCTCCCCACCCCCATCTGTCCCTCTGAGTTACATGTCAATCCTGAGATTGAGATGCTGACCTCTTCTGCTCCTCGGACCTTCCTGATCCATCTTGATGCCCTACGTCTGGTTGGAGTCTCATCGCATCACTCCTGTGGAGGATGGTCCCATATGGACAGTTGAAAGTCACATTTGGAAGATACTCTGGACACTTACAGTAATGCTTTTATGGCCGAGGACTACAGTTGACTTGCTAACTTTAGGACTGCAGTTGTCATGAATAGTTTAGCACTCAAGTTTCCATCAGTGAAGAGTTAAAACCTCAACGAAACTGACTTCATGTTAAAACTGTTAATGTTATAGTCATAATGAGGGTGGGTTCCCTTTTGAGTCTGGTTTCTTCTCGTCTGAGGGAGTTTTTCCTCGCCACCGGCTTGCTCATTGGGATAGATCAGGGATAAAATTAGCTCATGTTTTAAGTCATTAAAATTATGTAAAGCTGCTTTGCGACGATGTTTATTGTTAAAAGCGCTATACAAATAAACTTGACTGGACTTCACACTGTAGTTTTAATCAGTGAGTAATGCCGTGTGTGCGCGCGCGTGCTTTTCAGGTCAGAGAGTCTGTGCCGTTGCCCTTTTAAGGACGCTGTGGGAAGCTGGAGAATGACGTTTACAGGCGCGAGCTCGGAGTCGCTGCTCTCAGCACCAGGCGGAGCAGCGAGAAAGAACGCACGGTGAGTTCCGCCGCTAACTTTATCTCTTCATCAAACTTGGTTGTGTGTTCGAGTCCGTCCCGAGACAGCACTATAATCGAACTACGGTCCAAGTAACAGTGTTTCGAGTGAATATGAATATCTTCAAAACTCAAAAACCAGGAGAATATGGTGTTTCTGAGGTGCGGCCGGCGCAAAGAAAGCTAGTGAGCTAAAGTAGCTAGCAGGCGTCGCTAGTCGCGTATAAACATACCACAGTGTTTGGTTAGCCTGTAAGTGCTAGTCGAGTTTAGCAGGCTAAAGCTGAAAGAGTGGCGTTCGCTCAAACATGGCGGCGGAAGATGAGATGCCGCTACACATTTAGCTACAACTTTTATGTAGTCTTCACTGACATTTTGGTCTAAAGGGATAACGCGAGTTCACAGCTGAAGGGAACTTAAACTTGGGTAGCTACTTAGTTAGCTAGGTGTGTGTTGGCTATCCAAGTTAGCTAGCTAGTCGGCAGATAGCTGTCTATATTGAGTTCGGCGTTAGCCACACAGCCAAAAAGGGGGGAAAACCCTTTCCTTAAGCACTTTTTTTTTTATTTACAGCTCATCAGTTTGTAATATTTTTTTTTCTTTAGAAATTGAGTTTATTATAATCATTACGTCACTTTCCCGAGACGGTCTCGTTACCTATTCTTGTTAGTTAGCTATTTAGCATGGCTTTCGGTTATACGGACAGAACATGCTATGCTTTAGCCCTGTTACAGTTACAGCAGGCAGTTAATCTTATGCCAATTATTTACATATGAGTATTTCATGTTGTATTTCTTAACCGTCCAGTGTGTGTTTTTAGCACACACGCCACAACTCTAGCCCATATGCACTGGAGTTTGCTAGGATTAATGAAACTTATTACCAGTGATGCTCAGATGGGCGTTTCTCAGTGTCTAATCACTTATTAGTGGCAGTCTGTTAGTGTTTCTTAAGACTGGCTTAGATCTCTAAAAATTTCAGTCGTGACAGATTATACGTGAAGAGTATTAATAATGATGCTGGAAACCCTTTTAAGGATGTAGAATGCTCATTCCTGTATATAATTCTGTATTTTATTTTAGCTATCTTTATTTGTAAAGTGATCTTGGAGAAGTCATAAGTAAAAGCAAGATTTTGTAGGCTTCTAATATGTGTCTTGTGTAGTGCTGTGAATGCTTACAAAATTTGGGGAAGTAAAACTGCTAATTCATAAAAATTAGAATTACTGGGAAGGCACGTGAATGTTAGGAATGACCATTTGAGTGTGAATGAATTTTTTTTGGGAGGGGGTGCTCGTCTGGATGTCTGGTTTAACTTTTCCAGGCACCTCACCTTATGTAGGTATAGTCAAGAATAGCTCGAGCTTGTTCAAACTTGCTGTTTACTTTTTTCATTTGACCTTCATTAAACTTAAGCACAAATTTTTTTTTTAAAGTTTCAGAATAATTCATTAAAATTGCAAAACAAATGTTCTGTCTGATAATCTTAAAGTTACTTCTGACCAAGTGTAAACAGCCTTTGGCCTACAAATACAGTACCAACACACTTTCACTGTTGAACATCACTTGAACTGAAACTTCATGCTAGGCTTATCAATACATGCTTGTTTTGCGGAAGTTTCTTTATATAGTTTTGTTTGAGTTAAACACAAGTTTTGAGGTCTTGTGCTTCTAACCTTGTATGCAAGTCTGGTGATGGCTATCATGATGCTAATTATGTCTTTGGTTAATCTTTGTGAACCCAAACCCTGGACTAAATTGCCGAGCCACTGAAGATTCCCCGGACAAACTCCTTATTGGTATTTATTTTGGGTTTAATCCAGGTGTGTCCAGCTGTATCCTGTATTTCCCCTCTTCCTCCCCACACCCCACACACACACACACACACATAACATGCTGAGTACTGTCTGACATACTGAAGATGTATAATGGTGCTTGTGTATTTGTTGGACCCTTCTGCTTAGTAATGTGCAAATACCAGGAAGACTCTCGAGCTCTTAGCAACTTCACAGTAGCATTTCATAATGTTTACTGGTTACACAGTCAGCCGAACAGATGAGCTTGATCGTGGCCTTCCTGATTCACCAACACCCCTTCAACTGTTCATTACAAGTTTGTAGCATGATGTAGCTTAGTTTAATATAGATCTAGCTGGTGATTTCTTCAAACCGAGCAGTACAACATTCTTGTGCTACAGCGAAAGGTGTCTGACTATTTAGGATGGAGGGAGTTTTCAGAGTATGTTAAGTGTTGACCATCATGGTTTTAGTGATGCTAGTTTAAGTTATTGTGGCTGTCTTTATTGAAAACTGCTGAGACTTGAAGCCATCCTTTTGTGGGTGGGTGGGAAAAGCATGATGCAGTAGAAAGGTGTGTGATGGTTTATGGGGGGGTTAAATTTAATGTTCTATTTTTCTGTCTGAGTATTTTCTGTGGTATGTTGTAAGAAATGAGAACTTCATCTTGTCAGCTGAAAAGTTTCCCTTCCAAAATATTTAGGAAGGGGGTAATAAGCAGTTATGTATACAAACCCTCATTGGTACTGTAGCGTCATCCAGTTTATTACTTCAGTTCCCTGATGAGTTGTCAATGTTTTATGAGGCTTTATTGTTTGTTACTTCACATGCACTATTGATTGTGTGGCCTGTTCAATGGACTTTAGCTTGCGGTACTTAAAGACCTGAGGCCATATTCCCAGGTTTACCTACTAGGAGTAAAAATTCGCACAAAAATCTTTCAGAGTAAGATGCGTATTTTCCCCCCCCGAAACGTGTTCAAAAAGTGCACTTAACTCATCTTGGCGATGTTTGAGGGTGAGGTTAATGCTGTTGGTACAGTTGTGATGTTTTTGAGAGTGTTAGATCATCAGCGATTTTAATGTCGTGTCTGTGTGGTCATCTCATCTCATTATCTGTAGCCGCTTTATCCTGTTCTACAGGGTCGCAGGCGAGCTGGAGCCTATCCCAGC
>JANZLB010026474.1:0-10565 GCA_026167865.1 Notarius quadriscutis
TGGTTCTCCAGTAGCCATTTGAGTACAGCTCTGACATGGCCTTGATGACTGTGGAAATCTGAGGAATAGATCAAGATGTCATCTATGTAGGCAATGATGTATTTTCCTGGCATGTCCCACAGTCCATCATTGATGAAACTTTGGAACACGCTGGGGACTGAAGATAGGCCATTTGGCATGACCCGGTATTCAAAGTGATCAGTGGTTGTACTGAAGACTGTTTTCCACTCGTCACCTTGCTTAATTCAGATCAAGTTGTAGGCACTTCGAAATCCAGCTTGGAAAACACCTTGGCCGATCTGAGTTGCTCCAGAGCTGCCGGAATCAGAGGGAGAGGATATGGATATTTAACAGTGACTTCATTAAGCCCTCCATAGTCTATGCAGGGCCGCAGTTCACCTCCTCATTTCTCCATGAAGAAAAAGCCGGCTGAGGCAGAAGATTTTGACGGCCGGATGTAACCTTGTTTGAGAGCCTCCTGGATGTATTCCTCCATAGCAGCATGTTCTTTCTGGGAAAGGGGCTAGATATGCCCTCATGGTGGCACCATACCCAGCAACAGTTCAATGGTGCAGTTGTACGGTCTTATTCACATTTAGAGGAGACTGACACTGCATTGTGTCTTCAGAAGCTTGAACTTGCACATCAAAGTATAGTCCTTCCGAATGCTCATCCTCATGTATTTAGAACACTTGCATGGGACAACATAAACAGACTTGAGGAGATAATAAGTGGTGGAGGTCCATCCCATAATGTGAAAGGCACTGCCATCCAGCCAAAAGTTGAGGAACCTTTACCACAGACGGCACTACCAACAGTGACTGTGTTGAAGAAGAGAAGCATCTCCCCTTACTCACCTAGGTTTCCTGCTTACAATGCTGGACTACCAAAGACTGAGACTGCAAACATTGATAGTATAGATGTAACCCTGGATACAAAATACAAGAATTTCATGTGGCTTCTCACCTGAATCTCAGCTACTGAACATCAGACCATCAGTGACTGGACTGGATTTAATATTCAGGTCTGCAGTGATGTCAGTCACTCAAGATACCATCATGTACCTACCCACTATCAATGCACCTCCAACTAAAATGTCTACAGTGAATGAGGTTTTGTAGCAAACACTTTCAATCATGCAGTCCCTAGTGCTAAGGTCACACATAGCTGGTTGCACCATAAGAACTGTGGGTGGGGATACAGTGGCCATTCCAGCAGACTTTGGAGGTGATTAGTTGCGTAAATTAGGACAAAGAACATATGCAAATGAAGCCACCATAGCCGCGACAGAAGATGCTGGTAAAACCAATGGTGGCGGTGACGTATAGTCTTACAGCAGTGTGTATGGTTTTCACGACTGTGGTACAGCATAGCCATGGCAAGAGAAAATAAGCCACAGCCTCTAGGCAAACTTTTCACTTTCAACAGAATGTTTTCCCTGAAGATTTTGAGTTTGATGGTTGCGATGGATTGCTATGGTAACCTCTGGTAGCCCACAAAAGCTTCAGGTATGCCTCAAGGATGCTCTCAGATGCCTTCACAGTTGTGACAGATGAATTTGTCCAGCACTTAACCCATGGCAATTTTCAATGCCACAAAACTTTCAGGGGATGGAAGCCATGCTCTCCTGGTTATCAAGGTACCTCCCTGGCTCACATGTATTCTGATGGAAGGGCCCAGAATGTATACTGGATGACCCCAGGAAGGCTCAAAATCATCTATTGTGAAGCAATTCTGGCTATGTGAGACCTTAGCATAAATCTTGAAAAGATTGTTTGTGTCTTTTGGTCAGGCATTGTATGCAAAGGCCACTGAAATTGTTTGGAAGCAAAAGAAGTTCAAGAATATAATTATCTGAATGGGTACCTTCCACACACTATGCAATTTACTGTCCATCATTGGAAAGAGATTCCAGGATTCAGGACTCAATGATCTATGTGTGGAGGCAGGTGTTCTGGCAGAGGGCTCTGTGGCGGGTGTCATGGAAGGTCTAAAGTATAAAAGAACTGTTAGATTGCACAAGCTTGTGTATGAAGCCCTCCTGCATTTAGTTGGAAAAGGACTCCTAACATGGAGGGAACAAAATCAGGCAAGAGAGTTTCACAACCTGAAGGAAGGCCTTGAGTCAGTTGAATGCTTCAAGAGTGATATCAACCAGAAAGCATTTCTGAAATTGCTGCAGTCACAGTCCTGCAAATGTATCTTCAATCTGTTCCTTGTATGGAGTTAAACTGGAGTTCCTTAGGGCTGCTTCCAGTTTGGCTACTTTCTGGATGGCTTATATTGACCTGGTAGAGGTCATGCTCACCTTAATCAGAGCAACAAAGGAAGGCAATTGGAAGCCTCACCTTGCAGCTCTCAGACAGATGATCCATGGCATTTTGCCTATGCTAGATTTCTCCCATAAGACTATACTTCCATGTCTCAGCTGCTCATCATGGGAGACTTCATGCTAAGATCAGCAGTGACAACAGGGATTACAAGGAGATCATAAGGCAGCAGGGTATTGGTGAGATGAAAGACAACAGGGAGGGATTCATTAACTTATGTGTCACAAGCAAACTGGTCATTGGAGGGGGTTTCTTCCAGCACAAGAGGATACACAACGTTACCTGGATACCACCAGACTTGTTAACGGAGAACCAGATAGACTATGTGTGCATCAGGAAGAAGTTCAGTAGATCCCTTCAAGATGTGCACTTCAGGCAAGGAGCCAACATTGCTTCAGACCATCATCTCCTGGTGATGACCAGCTCAACTTGAAGAACTACTACACAGGAGAGACCAGCAATCACCAGCAGTACAATACCACCCTCCTGAAAGACACAACTGAGCAGGGAAAGTTCAAGAACACTCTCTCCAATAAGTTCCAGGTCCTGCAAGAGCTGCTAGAGTGGGAGACCATCAGTGAAGTGGCAAGGAGGGAAGGAAACAATCACATCAACATGTCAGGAGGTGCTGGGCCCCAAGAAGCATAGTCACAAGGAGTGGATCTCAGCAGAGACTCTGAAGAAAATTGAGGAGAGGAAGAACAAGGTGGCAGTCAGTCAGCAACAGCCATACACAAGCAGGAAAAGCCAAGGCACAAGAAGAATGCATGGAAGCAAACAGAAGTGTCAAGGGGAGCATCAAGACAAATAAAAGAAACTACACGAAGATGCTGACAAAGCAAGCAAAAGAAGCAGCTCACCAGGGGAACATGTGGGATCTCAACATCACTATCAAGAAGCTGACCAGAATGTTCAATAGGCCAAAGAGACCAGTGAAGGACAAAGAAGGGAAGGTGATACATGATGAAGAATGACAGATGAACAGACAGGTGGAGAGTTTTGAAGAGCTTCTAAGCAGGCCAGAACCACAGAACCCACCACAGTGACCTGCTGATTAACTGCAGCACACCTACCAAAGAGGAGAGTTACAAGGCCATTAAGCAGCTAAGGAATGTCAAGGCTGCAGAACCAGATGGTATTCCGGTGGAGGCACTGAAGGCTGACATCAAAACCAGTGTAGTCTACCCCCTCTTCAAGAAGATCTGGGAAGAGGAACAAGTCCCATTAAAGTTGAAGGAGGGTTACCTCATCAAGCTCCCAAAGAAAGGTGACCTAGGCTCCTGTTCCAACTATAGAGGGAAAATGCTGCTGTCCATCCCAGGCAAAAAGTGTTCAACCACTGCTGAACAGGATGCAAGGCTCTCTAGATCACCAGCTTTGAGACTAGCAGGCCATTTTTTGCAAAGATGGATCTTGCACTGACCAGATTGCAACACTGTGCTGGAGCAGTCGCTGGAGTGGAACTCATCTCTCTATGTCAACTTTGACAGTTCGGATAGACAGATGCTCTGGAAGCTGCTGAGACATGAAGGTGTGCCAAAGACAATAAGTGACATCATCACAACTCCTAAGAAGGGGGATGACCTGCAGAGTAGTCCATGAACAACAAGTCACCGATGCCTTCCAAGTGAAGACAGGAGTGAGACAAGGATGCCTGCTTTCACCTTTCCTGTTTCTGCTGGGCAAACACTGGGTAATGAAGACCTCCACATCTCAGCAGTGGAACGGCATCCAGCGGACACTCTAGAATCATCTGGATGATGTAGACTTTGCCGATGATCTGACCCTTCTATCCTACACCCAACAGCAGCATTGTTGACGAGCAGGGTGGGACAAACACTGATGTAAGAGTGTGGATTGGCAAGGTGAGGGCAGCTTTCCAACAGCTGAAAAACATTTGGTGCTCCTGACTATTAACATCAAGATCAGGATCTTCAACACCATGGTGAAACCTGTTCTATTGTATGAAGCTAAGACCTGGAGAACCACAGTCACAACCGTGAAGAGAATCCAGACATTCATCAATACTTGCCTCAGAAAGATTCTCCACATCTGCTGGCCTGATACCATCAGCAACCAAGAACCATGGCGGTTCAAAAGCCCAACCTGTAGAAGAGGAGATGCTGTTCTACATTGGCGATGGATCAGTCACACCCTCAGAAAACCTGCTTTCAGCACCACAAGACAAGCCCTTACCTGGAACCCTCAAGGGAAAAGGAAAAGACGCTGCCCAAAAAAACACCTAGCACCGAGAGCTGGAGGCAAACATCAAGAAGATGGGCCACACCTAGCGGCAGCTGGAATGACTGACCCAGGATCACAATGCCTGGAGAGCTCTTGTTGGTGGCCTATGCCCCAGACAGGACAACAGGCAGAGATGAATATATCCTTTAAAAGTTTATATATCAAACATTTTATGTTTGAATCTAAACTGCACCACCCAAATTTTTTTTAGTACCAGCCACCACTGGATTCCAGTGGACCATGCTGCATTCAGACCCCCAGGTGAAGGTACATACTATGCATTTCTCAGTGCTTGAATAAGCATGGTATGTCCATGGCCTCATCCCAGGACTCTTCCAGATGGAGAACAAACCAGCAACGGAGTCATGCTGCTCAACTCCAGAACCAATAGTTCTCAGGGAATGGCCTGGATTAGTCTCCACCAGCTCATAAACACAGCTGGCAGGCTCCAAACCAGCCATTAAATGGTAGTCCTCTGAATCAAGTCATGCTGTGTTCAAGGCAAACTTCCCCATCTCCAACCAGCAACACTTTAGATCAGTTAATATACAGAAAGAATGCTTGGTTAAATCTATAACACTGACCATACCAGTGTTTGAGAAGGTAAGCAATGTACTCACTGTTGTTGCTGTGCTGCAATTTCAGTTTAAAATCTACCATGAAGTTCACTACAGTAGAACAAAAACAATAACCACTCAGACATATAACTTTAAAAATGTACTTAAAAGTATTTTTCTATGAGCTTTATGTGCTCTGACAGAGCAAACAAGACATGCTTGCGTGCCCCCCTTTGCACATGAAACATCCCAAGGTGGGAAAAAATGTTATTGCTAATTAGAAGGAACCCTGAAAATAGCATTAGACACTGGCTCAACACAGAACATGCTGAATTCTACGTACCTCAGTGCAAGGATAACAGTGTTGTAAATCATTCTGAATGATCATCAAAATACTGCAGCTTCATCAGAAGTAAGATACCTGAAGAAAAATGAGACCAAGTGCCAGAGTATAATAAAAGAGATGGTTTATTGTTCACACAAAGACAACCTGGGCAACAGTCTTAATCTTGGTCTAAACAAAAGTTGGACAAAGCCAGCTTATATATGGACTTATGCTGATGTCTATGTCCTTTGCACACTCCAGACCAGATAAATAATACTCAAGTTAAGAAAAACATGAGCAAAGACAAAATAATCATGACCCAAGGAAGAGATGTGTGTACTAGTGAGTAAAGTACAGACTTGTTTAATGAGTGAACTAAGACCCTTACTGAGAGCACACTAAATTGTGCCTTGTGCCACAGCTTGAACCAGTTCCCTATCAGATAGAAATGTTCAACACAGATGCCTACCAAACTAGATGAGGCCCCCGTCCCGAGAAATGAAGGCAATTATAACCTTTAGGTTACAATAAGGAACATTTATTCAGATATCCTCAGACAAGCATCAACAAACTCCAATAATTTGTTTTCTACCAATATATGAGACTCAGTTACAGCTGACTTGTGGGTAGATGAAGGAAACAATGGGCAAAACACTTCTGATGAATTGAAATGCTGGTACTGTTTACACTCTATTCATATGTGACTCAAGTTTATTGCGAATGAAACTTTCTGGTATTTCACTGGCTCCGTTTTAGTCGAACGTTGCAGTACTACACTGATAATAGTGTAAGATGCATGAACAGTAATAATTTATGACTTGTGCCATGATAATTAAGGTCATAACTACTTCAGGTCAAAAAGAAAACAATAATCTTATTTTAAACATGACTAAGATTACATATTTTGCCTTCCACAGAAAGTAAAGATAAATCAAATGAAAAATACAGTTCAAAATACAGATCATTTTTATCCAAAACAATAATAATGAAGATATTTATTTTGACAACTTTAAAATCATGCAGTGTCTCTGAGTTAGTGCACTTGTGGGTTTGAAATGTCTTTCCACACTGAACAGTAATCCGGTTTCTCTCCTGTGTGAATGCGCCAGAGATGCTCACAAGTCATTTTTTGCAAGTCCAAGTCAAGTCACTTATGGTTGTAATGAGCATTCAACATGCCATTCAGTCTGCTTATTACATTGCATTGCAATATCTAAGGAATTCAAAGCATGTTCTGACACTATCATCTATTGGCATACAGTGTCAGCATTGATTTAGTTATTTGACATATGAGGACTTTAAACAGATGATTGTGATGCAATATGAAACACACAATGAAAGCATGCTTTTCAAGTTAATAACTATTTCACAACATTGTGATTTTTTTTTTTTAGTCTGCACCACAGGATACATGATGTTTGTCTGTGTTGAGCATCAATTATTAAAAACCATTAATTATCAGTAATGTCTTTATTGGCTGAATAACACTTGCTTAACATTTTTCAGTCTTTACATTTTTGATGAAAAACTTTGTAAGTGAACTGGCCCCAATCAGGGAGCAGCAAAAACTGATGACATATCACTTTCTTATTGTTATTTAACAAAAATAAACAATAATAAAAAATAAAAGTTACAACTATCAAGCCTGCAATAAGATAACTGCTTGATCTTCTCTTAATACCCTAGATATAGATCACAAAACATTTCTATTCACAAGATTGTAGGAGTCCTCCAGTGGCCTCATGCCAAGAAAAGTTTTATGCAACAGAATTGTTACAGTCCAAAAACATCAAGGTTGAGAATGTCTTTGCACCAAGTTTGGCTCGGTGAGAGTGCATGATAAGGACTCTGTGACTAAATATGCTCTGCACTGGTGGCAGAAACAGAAAGCCTTCTCATAGCCACAAGACAGAGCCTTAAGAATACCTTTCCATGCCTTTTCCAGTATTCCAGGCAGTCCAATTTATAAATGGACATCTGGAAATAGCGAACGAGCTCAGCCTTGACAGATCAGTAATAGTCTACATTCTTCTTGTTGCTTTTCTTCTGGCAGCCAGAGAAAAGACATGGAGTTTTAGCAGGCAGTGGTTTATCCTGATCATCATCTCCACTACTACTGTCTGGTATGGTGACTTTCCAAGCCTCAGCCAAGACAAGGTCTGAAAAAGTTCCACAAAAATTATGGTTAGTTTCAGTGTGACATTGATATACACACACTGATGATGGTAAATGTGGTGTATTGATTTACCACATATTTGTTGTAGGGTAACTATGTTCATTTAGGTTTGTGATCCATGTTATCTGGATCTATGTGTGTATACAAACAGGTCAGGGTGTAGTGCGCAGGCGCATGATGCAATGAGGAAGTTTTTGGCTGAATAAAGTAACAACAGCATGTCAGCATCCCTCTCATTAATATATCACATTTGGCGACAAGGATTAAAATAAGTTTTCTTCGCGGGGAAGGGGAGACATGTGGTGTCGGTACTAATGAGTACAATGGCCCTGTTTGGAAGGATTGATGAGTTTAAGCTGGAAAACAAGCCATGGTCGGCCTATATTGAACGGCTTGAATAGTTTTTCGAGGCTAATGACATCGCCGGTGGGAAGAAAGTTGCTACGCTGTTAAGTGTAATGGGCGCAACTACATATGGACTTTTAAGAAATTTAGTGTAGTCCAACAAGCCCAAGGACAAGACGTTTGATGAGATAGTGACTGTTTTAAAGGAACATTTTGAGCCAAAGCCACTGTTAGTAGCAGAAAGGTTCCACTTTAACCGGTGTAATCAAAAAGCTAATCAGCTACGTAATGTGCACAGTACGTAGCACAGCTGAAGCAGTGTGCAGCTAACTGTGAGTTTGGCGCGAACCTGGACACATCACTACGAGATCAGTTCGTCAGTGGAATACGGAATGAAGCCTGCCAGAGGAGACTACTCTCCGAAAATGATCTCACTTTTGCCGAAGCATTTGAGATCACCCTCAACATGGAGACGGCTGACAGAGACGCATGTCAGCTGAAAGGGATGGAGAGTGAAACCGTCGGAGCTGCAAGCATCCACATGGTGAAGCAGCCAGGAGCCAGGAACTGTTACAGGTGCAATGGGAAAAATCATAATGCAAATGAGTGCCATTTCAAGGAGACTAAATGTCATAATTGTGGAAAGATAGGACACATTAAAAAGGCATGTCATGCAAAGGCAAGGTCTGAGTGCACAAAATCAAGAGAAAAGGGACAGCAAAAGAAAAACACAAAATAAGTGACAGCTGAAGAAGATTCAGATCTTGAAATGTTTACTGATTTGACTGTCACGAGTGAGGATACTAAACTGTACAAAGCAACATTCTCAGTTAATGATATAGGTTTAAAGATGAAAATTGATACTGGGGCTAGGAAGAGCATCATTTCAGAGAGAACATACAGAAGGCAGTTTTCACACATATCACTGCAGAGTGCTAAGGTTAAGCTTAGAGCTTACAATGGAGGCTGCATTCCTATTCTGGATCAGATCACAGCCACAGTAGGCTATCAGGGTCAGATGGCAGTTTTGCCACTTCTAGTTGTTAGAGGGCAGGGAGCAACATTATGTGGCAGGAACTGGCTAAGGCAATTCAGACTAAACTGGGTAGAGATCAGTAATCTGAATGAAATGAAATGTAGCTCAGTTGGTGAGATGCTCAGGAAATACTCAGAGGTGTTTAAGGAGGAGTTAGGGACGCTTAAGGACATTAAAGCCTCAATTGTAGTTAAACCTGATGTGCCTCCTAAATTTTGCAAACACAGGCCCCTCCCATTTGCTCTGAAAGAGAGGGTAGAGAAAGAGCTCAAAAGGCTGGAGTAAGCTAACATCATATCTCCAGTTAAGCATAATGATTGGGCAGCACCGATAGTCCCAGTGGAGAAAAAGGATCAGTCACTTCGCCTGTGTGGTGATTATAAGGTGTCAGTTAACCAGGTACTTGAAACAGACAGCTACCCCTTACCTCATTTAGAGGAGCTTTTAGCAACCCTTAGTGAAGGTAAGATTTTCTCTAAGATTGACTTAGCAGTAGCTTATCAGCAAGTTTTGCTAGACGATGACTCCAAGAAATACACTACCATCAACAACCACAGGGGACTGTTTGTGTATAACAAACTTCCTTTTGGGATCAGCTCCGACCCCTCCATCTTTCAGCAGATAATGGAAAATATGATGAAAGACTTACCAGTGGTAGTTTTTCTTGATGATCTTCTCATTATGGGACGCTTGGAGGAAGACCACCTCCACAACCTTCAAAGGGTCCTGCAACGCTTGCAGGAGAATGGACTACGAGTGAAATGCTCAAAGTGTGAGTTTGGCAAAACTCAGCTAGAGTACCTGGGCCACGTACTGGATGAGCGTGGCATTCACCCTTCAGAGGACAAGGTGAGAGCAATACAGGAGGCTCCTGCTCCTACCAACATTAAGGAGCTCCAGGCCTTCTTGGGACTTTTAATCTATTATGGGAGATTTTTGCCTCAGCAGAGCACGGTGTTGGTCCCACTGTACAGACTGCTTAGTGGAATTGTAACTTGGAAATGGACTGAGGCAGAACAGTCTGCTTTTTTGAAGTGTAAGGACCTGTTGACGAGTGACCAGGTTTTAGCACACTATGACCCCAGTCTCCCACTCACCTTAGCATGTGATGCCTCTGCATATGGCATTGGAGCAGTGATCCAACACACCATGTCTAATGGAGAGGAGAGACCAATTGCTTATGCTTCACGAACATTGTCTCCAGAGAAGAAAAAATATTCTCAAATAGAGAAGGAAGTGCTTGGACTTGTTTACGGCATAAAGAAATTCCACCAGTATTTGTGGGGTATTTTACTTTAGTCACTGACCATTGCCCTTTATTGACACTTTTCGGCGAGCACAAGACTTTACCTACACTGGCTGCCACACGCTTTCAGCGGTGGGCTATTATACTATCAGCTTATGACTACAACTGTCATGCTCTGCCCCGGACATCCACTCCGGAGATTACGGATCTTTCACGCCAGCACCAATCCGGATCCGGGACAGGAATTCCTTCTCCCCTGAACTTACTTCCTGGTTTTCACTGCTGCTTATTTAAAGGCCATTCTCA
>JANZLB010026756.1:0-10553 GCA_026167865.1 Notarius quadriscutis
GAGAGAACATCCCTATAAAAGTTATCTGATTGATATTCACGAGTAATCCAGTCGGAAACTGATCAGAAGAGAGAGAGCCTGACCACCTTCCCGTGACTCAAAAAACAACGGCAGTTTCCTGATGTCACGCGAGCATAGCACGGAGGCATACAATTATCGATACAGTAGATATCAGGAATCGCATATACAGAAGAGCAGCGTATGGTGTTGGACAACATGTCTTGCGAGTCCATTTGTGCTCAAAACAGATTCCATTCATAAAATCTTTAAGTTTTTGCAAGTTGTTTGTGCACCCGATAATGGCAGACACTGAACCAGAAAAAAACAATTTAAAAAGATGTTATCTTCTAACTAAAATATGGTTGCTGTAGCTAGCTCGGCTACGTTCAGCTCCCTCAGACTCAGCTGCTTGGATAAACCGGAACTCAAAGATCGGCATCCGGAAGAGGCGGGTGTCATGACAGACGACCCCCACCGTCTCTTGCAGGAAAGCCATGGATACTAACAGTAGATAATGAGTGTGAATAAAATGACTGACTACAGCAAACTCAGCATGTATTAGAAAATAATGCTTGCTTTAAATTAGTCACAGTCCTCAGTTAAATTCTCATGTTGCTTACTCACCCTGTTGGCTGAAGGACTGTTCAAATACAGACTTGTAAAGGCTGCGGAACGAGGCACTGAGATCTTCAAAGTCAGAGAAGAGGAGCTGCTTGTCTCGCTCAGGGATGCTGTACTGGGGCTGGGGAGCCTGCTGCAGGCTTATAGACTGGGACACCGGCTCTGGGTGACTTGTCACCTGGAAGAACAAATGAACCAAATCAGTATCTGTCACAAAGATCAGGAAGCTGGAGCTTGGAGACAACAGTAATGACTTTGAGCACTCAGCGTCACAGTCTTCATGAACAGATTGCTCACTGGAGCCAAGGACAAAAAGAAACAGGATGGAGATGTACCGGCCTTCTTACAAACTGTAAAACAAAGCTTATTACTAATTTAAAAAATAGAAGAGAGAACATTTCCTTGGGAAAATATCTGATGTGCTTCTTAATTATTCCTAATTCTGTATTCATTAGCCTGGGACACATTGCTTTAAACACAACTATCAGTGAATCATAGTTAGAAAAGGTGATCTGCAACCTATTTAAAATTAAGCTAAATACCAGGGCTTGGAGAAAACAAGCCATCAGGGAAGATGGGAGAAGAGAGAAAGAGAGAGAGAGAAAAAAAAAAGAGAGAATATGTTGAAAAGCTGCTTTGCAAGTTAACTGGAACTAGCAAGGCCAACATAAACTCTTTCCCAGTCTGTTTGTCAGAGTAAACAGTGCTGAGAGAGCAGGATTGAAAGTTTCCAAATATACTATATCAAGGCATCATGATAACGAAAACTTTTAAGAACACAGTTTCACACCATAGCCAGGAATTCATCTCGAGGAATGAGAAAACGTGAAATAAAAACATAGTATGAGCTGTACAACTGTATGTGCAATAAGTGAGACACACATGCATTTTGGGTGGATGTCAGACGATTTACCATCATCCAGTCAGGACACAATAAGAACATTAACACGAGCAGGAAATAAAATACTTGACAGTTTCTCCGAAAGTGATTTAAAGCAAGACTGCCTTTCGATTTCATAAAATCGGTGAAATTTAGTTCCCTCTGAAATCTGGTGATTGTGATATACGTTTATTTCTGTAATATCTCAGAAAATATCAGGCTATTCTGTGGATGGGAAGTTATTCAATTTGACGGGATAACCTAGCAAATAATGTGCGTGAAATCACTCGCTTCGCACAGTTAAGCGGACAGAGGAAGTCCGTGTGTGCATGCGCAGGTTTACCTTTGCACCGACAGTTATATCATCTTGTCACTAAACAAACAGCTGATCACACTGAGGTGCTCGCTGACGTTTATTAGTTTGGTCCTGCGTTTCCTTTCCTTCACAACATAACATCTTTCCTTCTTGCTTTCCGTGACTGTAGTCGGTCTTTCACGGTTCATTTGCACACTCCCGTCCTCCATTTTTCTTTCCTATTTCAAATTTGTATCCCACAACGTGTTGCACAAACGGGGAAAGCCCACCACGTGATGCATGACTTGAATATCTTGAATGCAGGGGGAAAATTTAGGGCCACGTGGTCCTAAATTCATTGTTCGATTAAAAAAAAAACCCCCGAATACAATTGGAAGTCTATTGATTCAAATTCAGTAGCTTTCAATCCACTAAACAAAAATAATTGGGTGTCAGGGAAGATTCTTTTCATGACCTCCACTTGAAAAATCTGAAAGGCAGTCTACCTTTAAATAACATGCTTATATGGAAATTACATCTTACCTAAACTCGAGCTACCAGAAAAATGCATCTTTCTGTTTGGTTAACCCTGCTTCTGATCACTGCGGCTGGGAGCTAACTGGGCAGGGGATGCGATGAGCTAACTATGACACTGCCCAACCTGTACGACTCGTATTTTGAAGGTGTACGGCTCGGTTCAATCCACTGTGCATGTGTAAAAACATCACAATATGAAACTTCAATGCCTGTGGTTATAATGTAAAAACACAAACCCTGTAATACAAATTTTTATCATAACACAAAAAGGCACAATGCTAAATCTTCCTTGAAAAGATAAAATGATTTAAGAGAATTTTTTTGGGCATGGATTTCAAACCTGAAATCTCCTCTGAAGCCATTTTAGATTAGTTAGGCTACTCTAATTTAACAGCTAAATTGTTCAGGTGGAATTCGTCAACGTAGCCACATCTTCACACGCTCTTCACTATTTGATGGCAGATGTCTGTCCTGTCTTTACAAAAACAGCTCCCCAAAATCTCAAAACTTGCTAGCATATCCTTGCCGTTTCTGCTAGCTAAACCTGGTTAAAAGGACTGAAGTAGGCAGTACAGACCACTGGTCAGTGAGTCTCGTGCAAATGAAATGGTGCAAATGTACATGCCATGACCATAAAGCACAGCCAAACAGAATAAAATATTATATTTTTTATATACACATGTATGCATGTATGAGATTCATGTAAAAAAACAGACACTTGTAAGTGGATTATGTCCTACCAGACCCTTGATTTAGAATCAACCAACATTCAGTGAAAACAGAGCAATGGAGAGAGACAGCAAGACTGGGAAAAAGCGTAAAAGAATGGGAAAGCAAAACAGGGAGCGTGAGGGAGTGGGAATGAACAGTGTTTGGCATGTTATAGTGAATTCAGCAGTGCCTGTAGTGGATCAATACCGAGAGCCTGACGTGAGGAGCACAGGGGCTTCAAGAGGACTGCAACAAAGGAAGGGTGTTTCTGGTGGGAGGACTACAGAGGCAGTGTTTCTCTTTAGCTGGATTCCAGCAGTATGCAGGCTTCCTTTCATTCCCTTAACCCCCGACTCAGTGTGCTTCCATGCATGGACTTCAGCACTCACTACATTCATGTTGTGTGTATTCTGAGAACTTGGTGGAGGGTTTCTACTCACTGACTAAAGAAATCTGCCCTCCTCTGCTACTGCTTGACTACAGTTTTTTTTTTCTCCTTAGCTGCTGATATATTCCGATATCCCATTGTTAGAAGATGGTAAAAATTCCCCTCCAA
The DNA here is from genome assembly GCA_026167865.1 of Notarius quadriscutis. Classification (NCBI taxonomy): domain Eukaryota; kingdom Metazoa; phylum Chordata; class Actinopteri; order Siluriformes; family Ariidae; genus Notarius; species Notarius quadriscutis. The sequence goes on from JANZLB010026756.1 coordinate 3,601, forward strand.
GTAAGCGTGCAAGGGGGAACAGGAGTAGCGGTGGAGGGAATACAGCCTGGCCTTACCGGGGTGTAGCTGTGAACACTGCCCACACTGTTCAGATTGACCGAGGCCAGGCTCTGGTCAGACAAGCTGTTGTTAAGGCTGCTTCTAGGGCTATCACTCCCGTCTTGGTCAGGGTTGTATAACGCCACCTGAAAAAGAAGGACATATAATAATAATAATAATAATAAGCCACCAGGCACCAACATGGCCTAGGCATATGACAAATTCCAAAGGCAGAGTGTAACAAAAGGAGAAAAATGAACAGAAATTGATGGTTTCTGAGGTCCATAGCATGTAAGCCTCTTGGCTTGTTCCAACACTCCAGCCTGTTATGGCCCTTTTCCAGGGCATGGCAGTGGCTCACCTCTCCTCGCTTTTGGGATCAGTAGTTCATTTTCCACTACAGCTGGTCATCATAGCGACGCTGCAAGAAACTGCCATGATGTCATCTTTAGTATGACACGCACAGGAACACTGAATCTTTATTATTAGATTAGATTCACTTTATTGATCCCACACCGGGAAATTCACGTGTTACAGTAGCAAGAAAAAAAAATGAGTGAGAGTATTATTAATACTCTCATTTTTGTGCATGGGAAACTTATGTCAAGCCAAAGCTGCCACAATTTGTCTCATTTTTATGCATTTTGTTTAAAAAAAAAAGGTGATACAAAAAAAACAAACAAACAAAAAAAAAAAAACAGCATCCAAACTGTCAGGATGTAATGGTAATGACAAAAAGTGCCATCGGTTTGGAAGTGGCAAAAAAAGCAATGCTGTATTTGCTAAAATGGTGTAATGGTGAAGGCACAGGGCTTTCGATTGGAGAACGTGGGTGTCCCTGTTCAGCATATTTTATTTGTGGAAAGTTTTGCTGCCGGTAACTCGTTTAAAACTAGCCAGCCTGGACTGATATTTTGCTGAACACTATGTGACAAACTGCGGCAACTTCAGATCGACAACACAAACATGCACACAAGCGGTAAAAATACACAAAAGCCAATTATAATGCTAAATGGAGGGTTTGTTCAGGATGTCCCGTCTTGCACAATGATATGATTCTCTCTGACCAATGACTTGTCCACAGTGTTCTCACATCACCTTTTGGTACTGCCTCAGCTTGCTTGGAACCTCAACGGAGGCAATATTAAAAAAGGCGAGCAAATTTGATTCAAGTCGAGCTGGTACCATGCAGTGGAAAAGGTACATTACATCAGGACTACAGGGCCTGCCTGAGTAAAGAATGTTGGCGTGAACAGGAACTCAAGTCTGTGAGAGTTTTGTTGCCTTGTGGCGGGTCTCATTTTCAAGGCTAATGACCAGGCAAAGACTCGTCCCAGAGAGTGAAGTAAAGATCGGTCAGAAGCATCAGTTTGGCCAATCTATATTGGTCTGGGGCAGCTCACAAAAGATCCTTGGCATTACAGTGTAAACACAGTGTATGGAGTTCATACTTCTGACGGTAATCTCTTGAAAAGCTTTACTCCAACCATGTTTGTTGGGGGGGAGGGAGACAAGGGAGAGTAAATAAGGCAGTGGAGAAATGAAATGTAAATGAACATAATGAGATCCTGAGAGAGAGAAAAAAAAAAAACAACAACTCAGGATCAAGCTTCGCGTGTTAGAAAAAAATGAATGGAATTGAAACAATACCGTTGTATCTCATGGAAAACCCAATCTGATGCTCAAACCACTCCGCAAAGCTCAGACATCTTTACAGCAAACAAAAACTGGGCACCGTGTACTACACAAGTATACTCTTTTTGGGTCACTGGCAGTGTCACAAAATAGCAAAAAAAAAAAAAAGTTTGCGACCACTGTACCAGCTAGAGCACAGCTGTTTTCTGTTAGGTTTCTTTAAGCATCAGGAACATGGCAACAGCCAGGCTTTTAAGTTTCTTGGCTCGATCAGAAAGACGGAGAGGGAAAAGAAAAAAAAAAATCACTTCATAGTCTCTTACAGAGACTCTTCATTCAGCCAGAATGTCTCAATTCTAGGATTCACATCGCTTCAAAAGAAAAAGATAATAGATCCAGTCTGCATCATATGGAGAGGGAGGATTTAATGGCCTTATTTGCATACAATAACCTTCTTCCAAATGTGTGTGGGCCAGGCTCCAGCGTTTGTAAAAACTAACCCACGGAGCCTGATATGGACATGCCGAAACAGTCCTAATTACAATCAAATCCAGCACACTACACAAACAAACGCTATGTGTAATTAAGTCATAAAGTAAGCTTTTAGCCAGAAACCTTTACCACAGGCACTTTTTACTCTTGTTATAAAGCGTCAGTTTTCAAAAAGCTCATATTGTGGTTTGCTAAAGAGTGCAAAAAGTAGATACCCACACTGCAACAGGACACGGCAAGCACTCAGTCAGAAAAGCAGCATGGGGTGAAACTGAGGGGTGGGGGTGGATCCACTACAAATATGGAGTGTTTGCCAGTGGAAAGGGAGTGTTGGGCCTATATTTAGCGATGAATTAAAGTAAAAGCTCAATGGTGTCTTTTACATGGAAGACTAATCTGCAGCATGAGACAGATTATGAAAGCAAAGAGAAATCCACTCAGGTGTCTTAAACAATGCAGCACGCCACAGAGAAGATTCTCTCAGTCTGGGATATAAATACAGTGGTGAAAGAAGAGTGTGGAGACGGCAGATTTTTCAGTTTCAGTTCAATGGTACTCATTCTTTTTCTGTTGGCAGAACATACTTTTTCGTTCATCTGGTCTTTGTCGAATAATTATTACTCGCCTTTTCAGTACCAAAATGAGGAACAGAGCAAAAGACCTGACGAGCTAAATCGCAGATCTCGGGCTGGGTGGGAGTTTGTGCTGAGTGACATACAACTGGAACGAGTTGCGCTTTTGACGGCCTGCACTGACAGGTGGGAAAACGAGAGAAAGAGGGAATTCCTGTGGCTTGGCACAAAGCAGTGAGAGAGGTGTGGCCTGCTCTGTTTACAGGCCTCTCGCTGAGAAATAACCTCTCAAAGGAGCCCCAGCTCCTAGATGTACTGTTTTTCCACTTTGTGTCGTACTCCGATTTGTTTTTGTGTGAAGCAGGAGGAGGAAAGCAGCAAGAGCAACAAAACACATTCATTAGCTACTGGGGTTCACCAGTGGGGTTTAACACATGAACAAGACGGATACGCTGAAATAAACAGCTTAAACGTAACCTGTGATCTTTTAGTCAAATGCCACAAGAGAAGAAAACATTAAAAGGGAGAAAATCAGGACGTCCAAACCTTTAAGCTTAAGTAAGAAATGATGAGAGAAATGGAAGAACGCATGCATGAGTGTGCCATCTTTTAGACAGATCAATCAGTAAACAACCACTGTTTCTTTACACAGTAATTTTTTTTTTTGGTGTTCAGGGACAAATATACCTCAGACAAATACCGTTAACCCAACGTTATGAAGTCCTCTGTTAAAAAGCACCAATTTTACATCAACAGTCACCATCGCCAACCTACAAACATCTCTTGGTGTTCATTCCCAAAATAAAAAGTTTCTATAATCTTGTTGGTTTAATTAAAGGAAATTACACCAAGGTGCTGCTGAATTATTTACTGTGATAGGTCAGAAAGTGTTGATTTTCTACAACAGCATCTCTGACAATATTGCTGGCTGTAATTCAAATCACAGGGCTATTTTAATGCACTCATTCTAACATGTTATTGTTTCTATAGCAACAGTTTATTCTCAGATTTGTATGGTAGATATGGATGATCTACATAATTTTAGCCTAATAATACCAACAACAACGAGGTACTGTGCCAAGAGCACAGTGGTATCCATTTCCACACCTGAGGCCTTGGGACAAAGGTCAAGGTCACAGAACTGAGAGAAATGAGGCCACTTGCCTGGAATCTGATGACAAAAGGAAAAGGATACAATACTCCCATGGTAAATAATATTAATCAAGTTCCTATCTTTCACCAATTTCTTGATGCAGGCCAGCGAAAAATATGAATAATTGATCTGACCTGTCAAGGTCACTCCAGGGCAAAACCAACATTCCCAAATGAAAGCCCACATACGACTTCCTACTCATGGTTCATAGTAACTAGGGCCTTATCTTGGTCCATTTTTGAGACATAGGCCATTGAAAATATGTGACCTAATACTGACCTAGGTCAAAGATCAAAACCATAAATATTCATTAAAACATTTTTCTATGGCAAAGGAGCAAGGCTAGCTCAAAGACCATGAAAAATAGACAAAACTCTGACTTGCTATAGTCTCACCTAATTGACAAGTTCAAGTTACTCCGTGAAAATAAGTCAAATTGCTTAACCGATGTGAACTATTTTGAAGCCCCCCAATAGGTTCTCCATACCCCATTTGGTGAAAATTCATGAAAGGGAAAAAAAAAAGAAAGGGAGGAGTAGCGATTTAATGTATAAGTGACTTTTGACCCAATTCTGGCAAAGGGTCAAGGTCAGAGGTCAAATGAGTGCAAAAAAAAAAAAAAAACAACACACACACACATTAAAAAGGTATAAGGGCCATGGAATATGGCATTAAATAATTTTGTCTAGCTTGTCCTGGTACTGTACCAGGTGGTGCCATTCATAGCCATTCCTGAAAAATTTCTGTTGTCATAAAGTGACATGTACAATATGGCGATCACAGATGGTCACTACCTATATGCACACCAAGTTTCATCCAGATATCTTGAAAACTGAGCGAGAAATGACCCTTGTCTAACTACTACTACAACGTATACACTAAACCTACGCAATTTCAAAATCCCATTTCCACTTCAGCTAATAAGAAGGGGAAAAAAAAAAGTAAATCGATGATATGGTGACTTTTCTGTAAGGAGGTGTTTACTTAACATTTATGGAAGGAGCTCTCTGCCGTGGGAAAGCATTTATGATGGAGGATGCTGCGTTTTGTGGTTTCTTAACATAAAAAGCATTTTTTAAATTAACTTCAAGAAAAAGTAAGGAAATTATGCTTGTCGCTCTTATAACAAAAATAACTAGAACCAAGCTTTTAGGCAGACATCCTACAACATTAAAAAGTTGTGCACTTGTTTTTGCTAATCAGCTATAAATTATTGTTTTAAGAAATAAAACATTGTAATTGATGGCAAATTCTTGTGGCATAAAAGGAAGTAACTGTAACTCTGCTTCACATCCAACCTGTCAATTACCATTTTCCGATAACAGCATGTGTGTTGTGCTCCCTATACCTTTGAGAGAAATCTTACACAGTCAATAAAAAAAAAAAAAAGATGAGACAGCAACAAAAAAGCGCTTAACCCTGGAGTACAGTTACAGAAGCTGTGCGCACGCAAGCTAAATAGAGGAGAGAATATATTCATAAAAAAGATGAGTTTCTGTGGCTGCCTCACAGAGATCAGTGGGCACACACTGCTTGGACTGCACCAGTGGCTACCTTGTTAGTCACAGTGTTGATTGCCAATGTTGGAGAGGCACTTCCAGAGATGATGCAGTCCATTCCCAGAGAATCAGACTCCAGACTGTAGGGTGTGGAAGCCTGTAGAGAAAACAAAAAGTTACCTTTAAAACTAAAAAGTGCTTCAGCTCTTTTCAGAGAAGACCAATTTAACATCATCTGGGTGAATTAAAGTCAAGGCAAGAGCACATGTGCTGACAGATAAATAAAAGTGCTGTGCTCTTATGAATAAGAGAGCAACACCTTTATTTAGGGCAAAATTGGAATAATTTTCAGAAAAGATGAACAAGTGCGCTTCATAGTCTGCTTCCGCTGAAGATAACTCCAGCGTCTCCCAAACTGCTTACTATAAGAGGATTGCCTGGCAACAATGAGATTTTTAATTCATGATAAACATAAATGAAAGTCAAAATTTTTAACATAAAAGAATTGAAATAAGATGGCGGCAATGAATTAAACCAAGTATAAAAACATGAACGTACAGAGTCAGACACACACAAACACATGCAAGTACACACACACACTCGTATCCTTCCCCTTCTTTTCCCCAAGATTGAGAGACGGACTGTTGACAGGCTTTTTTGATCGAGTGTGTGTGGTGGTGGGGGGTGTCTACAGCACGTACTCGCTCACTGCTTTACAGTGAGTGTTGCTCACAATTAATAAAGGCAACAATCTCTGGAAATGCTGTGCTAACTGGCATTCCGTCTATTTATATTTAAAAAAAAAAAAAACACACACACAAACGCCACACTGGGGAAGATAATGGACACAATGGTTGCGTGAGATATTTATTAATAAGATGGACCTCCAATTACAGGATAAGCCAAAACCACCACAGTAAGTGTAGAACAGCCTAAACCACATGCCTTTAATAGGCAAGCCTTTCATTTGATACCACTTGCATGTATGCTATATACAGTGTCTTGCAAAAGTATTCACCCCCCTTGATGTTTGTCCTGTTTTGGTGCATTACAAGATGGAATTAAAACTGACGTTTAGGGAGTTAGCGCCATTTGATTTACACATGCCTACCACTTTAAAGGTGAAAATTGTTGTTTTATTGTGACACAAACAATAATTCAGAGGAATACAACAAAGAGTGTGTGCATAGGTATTCACCCCCTTTCATACGAAACCCCTAAATAAGAGCTGGTCCAATCAGTTCACTTAAGTCACATAATTAGTTAAGATCTACCTGTGTGCAATCAAAGTGTCACATGATGTCTGTAGAAATCGACCTGTTCTGGAAGGACCCTGACTCTGCAACACGACCAAGCAAGCAACATGAAAACAAAGGAGCACTCCAAGCAGGTCAGAGACAAACTTGTGAAGTATGGATCAGGGTTGGGTCATAAAAAAAAAAAAATATCCCGAACTTTGAATATCCCAGGGAGCACCATTAAATCTATTATAGCAAAATGGAAAGAATATGGCACCACTACAAACCTGACAAGAGAAGGCCGCCCACCAAAACTCACAGACCG
>JANZLB010028847.1:0-10480 GCA_026167865.1 Notarius quadriscutis
TTTGAGATCACAATTTTTCCCATTCTGATGTTTGAACATTGTGAACATTAACTGAAGCTCTTGATTTGTATCTGCATCTGCATGATTTGATGCATTGTGCTGCTTTCAAGGGATCGGCTGATTAGAGAACTGTATCAAACAGAAGGTGGGTGTTCTGAATAAAGTGGCCAGTGAGTGCATGTGTATCTGTGTCACACTCCCGAGACAAGGATTGTAGTTTAGAGTAGCTTGCATAGGGAACAGTACTAGTTGCTAGTGTTGTAGAACTCAAAATCGGTTTCAAGACCACTTTTTGATGGTCTTGGAATCTACCACATTTTTACTTGGTTTTGTCTCGGTCTTGGACGTAGAGGACTCAGGATTTTATTTCAAGACTGGTCAAGACCACAACTGTGGGGATTTCACTAATTTGCCTGTGCATTGTCTGATTTATTTGTTCACATCGTTACTGTCATCGCATGTAAAACTTCCTGCTTCAAATGTGTCCGCTAACATGACTCGTTGGTAATTGAAAATTTTCTTCCTTTTAACGGCCATCACCCCACCACCACTCCCCTTCACACACACTGGTTTGGTTCTGGTCTTGACTCAGACTTGCCCTGCCTTGGTCTTGACTTGATCTCAACCCCTCAAAGTCTTGGTCTTGTTTTGGTCTTGATCCACTCTGGTCTCAGTCATGAATTGGTCTTGGTTTAGGTGGTCTTTGCTACAACACTACTTGTTGCACATTTACAATATTGGGAAGTTTATTCAACAGTTAGGAGACACCTGAATGCTAGACTTCATTTCACTGAATGTGAAAATTTTAGGACCTGCATAAAAAATGCATTTACTTCCGCCAGCAGTTCTTGCACTTTATCTAGTTGCACTTTAAAGTGTGGATTGTTTGATGCTATGCTGTTTTTTGAGCAAAAAGAAAATACCATGGCGATGCCACATGCTAGAATATGCTGCTCATCATATGCATTTTTTCTTTTGCCTTGCCAGGGTTTCATTAGCCATATTGGAATCACTGAACAAATTAGAATATGTCATGAGCCAGCTGGGAACATCTCGGTCCTGATCCGATCTTTTACTCCATTCCCTGATTTTTCCCTGAGCCTTCCCAGCACTGCGGCCAGTCACCTATCTCTCATCAGCTCATCCATGACTCGATATTATACCGCTCAATATTCATTTGGCGCAGGATTGTCTTCGCTTCAGGATATGGTTTTTCACCTTTTTACCCCCTGGTTTTGTATTTGATTATTTTGTTACTTTGCTGCATGCTGTGGAGTAATTTTGCGCTTTCTGTGGATTTCTTTACCTCTCATTTGGGACTGTGAGCACATTTCTTCTGACAAGGAAGCTCTTTGAACTTTTGAATTTTTGAACTTGGTTTTTTGAACCAATAGCTCTTTTCCCATTGCAGGGCTCCATTTATGGACTCTATCATGCCTTTTCCATTTTTGTGTTCATTTGAGAGCTGATCTTTGATCTCTATTTTTCTTTAATTACCCATTCCTGTATTTCTTCTGTTGGCTGTTTCTCCCATCCACTCCTTCATTATTTGGATTAAGACCTGCCTTCTTCTCTCCAAGTGCACGCGAGTCTGCTTTTGGGTCTAGTCTACTCATATTGCCTTTTGGCCATGACAGAACAATCCTACCAGAGGAATGGACCCAGCAGACTTTGAAACAGTTAGAGCTGCTTTGACCAAACAAGGATCTATTCTGGATTATCACCAGCAGGAGATTGTGGCTGTCCATCAGAGCTTGATGTCCATCACAGACACGTTACAGAAACTCTCCTCTCAGATGGAAAGTGTTCAGAATACCATCTCTGGTCAACCGGCACCTGTGCCAGTCAGCTCACCCATCGCTCCACCAGTCATTCCAGCTCCACAACCCCTCCAAGAGTCACACCTGCCTGCCCCGCAGCCTTACAATGGGGAGCCTGCCGCTCATTACTATGCCAGTGCTCCTTGTCGATGGAACTCCAGGCCTCTGCTTTCCCTTCCAAGAGCTCTTGAGTCACCTATGTCATCACATTTCTGACTGGAAGGTCTCAGGGGTGGGAACAGCAGTCTGGGACACTGGATCCCCTTGCTGTTCAAGTTACAAGGAATTCTCTGAGTAGATGCAAAAGGTTTTCAACTGGTCACCCACGGACAAGGAGGCAGCCAAGCAACTAATGAGGCTCATGCAGGGCAGCTGGCTGGTTTATGACTATGCTACTGAGTTTCGTACCTTGGCTGCAGCTGTCGACTGGAAAGCCAGTGCCTTGTACGACACATTTTTTGATGGACTAAACAACTCTGTATTGGATGAAATCACTCCTCATGACCTGCCTGAGACTTTGGATGTCCTCGTGGACCTAGCTGGTTGGGTGGATACCCAGTCTTGCCAACGGAGCCTGAGAAAGAATCTCAGTTTTGAACTTAAGGACATTGCTTCCTTGTCTGAGGCCACTGCTTCCCCTGAACCAGAGTCCGTGCACTGAGGCAGAACTTGAATCACCCCCGAGGAGAGAAGGCACTGCCGTGAGACCAGATCCTGCTTCTACTGTGCGTCTCTCATTGCCTTTCAAAAGGGCCGGCCCACCAGTAGCAGCAGGGATACAGATGGGTGTACTGATGCAGTCTTCCCCTGCCAAGAGGCCTGTGCTTCCTGCTAAGATCATCTTTCAGAAAAGGTATTACCCAGTTAAAGGTGCTCATTGACTCTGGGGCAGATGATAACTTCATCAGAACCTCCTTTGCAGAAGAGCTGGGGGTCAACCTATGAATGTTAGACTACCTTCTAACCACCAGGGCACTCAACAGCACCAAACTCGGTCTTGACTCTTGTCATTAGTCTATTGTTCTTGGTCTTCCTTGGTTGCGCCTGCATAATCTCCACCTGAATTGGAGTAATGGTACAGTCCTCTCTTGGAGCACCTACTGCTTGGCCACCTGCCTGTCCTCTGCCAAGATTCCCCTCACCACCCAAGTCTCCAGCCCTGATGAGTCCATCGACCTTTCTAATGCCCCTGTGGAATACCGGGACCTTAGTCAGGTGTTCAGTAAGGCCTGGGCCACCTCCCTTCCTCTTGATTAACCTTATGATTGTGCTATTGACCTGCTTCCTGGTACCCCTCCCCCTCAAGGGTCACATTTATTCCCTCCCCCCCACCAGAGAGAGAGAGAGAGAGACCGACCATGGACAAGTATATATCAGAATCTCTTGCAGCTAGCATCATTTGCCCCTCATCATCTCCAGTGGGAGCTGGTTTCTTTTTCATGGTCAAGAAGGACAAGTCTCTCAGGCCATGCATTGATTATTGGGGCTTAAATGAGATCACCATTAAGAATTGCTACCTGTTTCCTCTTATGTCCATGGCCTTTGAGCTGCTGCAGGGGGCCCAATTTTTCCTCCAAGTTGGATCTCCGCAATGCCCATCTCTTGATATACATGGCGGGGGGACGAGTGCAAGATGGCCTTCAATATGCCCACCGGCCACTACAAATACTTGGTCTTATCTCTCAGCCTCATTAATGCACCAGTGGTCATCCAAGCACTGGTAAAGCATATTACAAGATTTCATCAATCAGTTCATCTTCATATAACTCAACAACATCTTGATCTTTTCTCCCATGGTCGAAGCTCACCAGTCCCACATCAGACAGATTCTTCAGCGGCTACTAGGAAATCAACTTTTTGCTAAAGCAGAGAAATGTGAGTTCCATAAGTACACAATCTCAATTCTGGGTTTCATCATCTCCCCAGGTAAGGTCCAAGTGGACCCGGACAAGGTTAAGGCAGCCTCAGACTGGCCCACTCCCTCCTCTTGCAGGGAGCTGCAATGCTTCTTGGGGTTTGCAAATTTTTATCTGAGATTTATCAGAAATTATAGCTCAATCACTGCCCCTCTTACAGAACTCACATCCTCCAAGCATCCATGCTGAGAAAAGTTTCAAATCCCTCAAAAGAAAGCTTTCCACTGCTCCTGTCCTTATCATCCCAGACCCTACAGCTCAGTTCATGCTTGAGGTGGATGCCTCCTACATGTGAGTAGGGGCAGTCCTGTCCCAGAGATTATCTAAGGATGACAAGATGCACTCCTGTGTGGTGTTCTCGCATCGCTTGACTCAAGCTGAGTGCAACTATAGCATAGGTGATCGAGAACTGTTGGCCATCAAGTTGGCCCTGGAGGAGTGGAAACATTGATTAGAGGGGACGGAGACTCCTTTCATCATATGGAGTGACCATAAGAACCTTGAGTACATCAAGTCTGCCAAGCAACTTTATTCATGCCAGGCCAGGTGGTCCTTATTCTTTTCATGTTTTAACTTTGTGTTTTCCTTCAGACCGGGCTCCAAGAATGCCAAGCCAGATGCCCTTTCCAAACAGTTTTCACCTAACTCTCAGGAAGATGCAACAGAACCGATCCTTCCTGCCCAATGCCTTGTGGCTGCTGCCTGATTCGACATCAAGAAGGTTGTCCAGGAGGTTCTGGCCAGCGATCCATGCCCAGTTAATGGACCAACTAATATTCTGTTTGTGCCCATTGGTGTACACTCCCAGGTGCTTCAGTGGGGGCACAGTTCTCTTCTTGCTTGTCACCCTGTGGTGGCCTGAACCCTCTTTGTTATCAGGCAACGCTTCTGGTGGCCTACGATGTGGCAGGATGTCAAGACTTTTATGGCAGCCTGTGACTTGTGTTCCAGGAGCAAGACTGGTAACCAGCCCATGCCTGGACTATTAAGACTGCTACCCAATCCCTCATCATCCCTGGTCCCACATTGCTGTGGATTTCATCACTGGTCTCCCCAGTTCCAAGGGTAACAACTGTATCCTAACTATTGTTGATTATTTCTCTAAAGCAGCTAATTTTGTCCTATTCCTCAAGATGTTATGTGCTAAAGAGATTACTGAGCTCCCTATTAACCATGTTTTCAGGATCCATGGCCTGCCACTGGACATTGTATCTGACAGAGGTCCTCAGTTTTCTGCTCACTTTTGGAAAGAGTTCTGTAAACTAATTGGAGCCACCCCTAGCCTTTCCTTAGGTTACCACCCTCAGATTAACGGTCAGACCAAGTGTACCAACTAGAGCCTAGAGGTCACCCTATGATGCTTGACCTCTGACGATGTATCCTCCTGGGGTCAGGCCTTGCCTTGGATTGAGTATGCACACAATAGCATCCCATCATCCTCGACTGGATTGAACCCATTCCAGTGTTGTCTCAGGTACCAGCCATCACTCTTTCATGAGCAAGAGGAGGAAGTGTCTGTCCCTTCAGCCCAGGCCTTCATCTGATGTTGTCACAGGGTGTCGCATGTGCCTGGCATTGTCTACTACACTCAAGCCAGTTATATAAGAGGAAGGTGGACCAATGCTGCACACCAGCCCCAGTTGACTGCCTTGGACAGAGGGTTATGTTATCCATTGCCAACCTTCCCCTTCAAACATCTAGGTCCATGTGTCATGTTCACCCTTGCTTCCATGTCTCTCTACTAAGACCCCTGGTCTCCAGCTTCTTCTCCCCTCCATCCCAGCCTCCACCCCCCAGTTTCATCAATGGCAGTGAGGCCTACACTGTCAAGAAGTTACTAAAGGCCCATCAGCGAGATCGTGGGTTGTAGTACCTGGTTTATTGGAAGGGATATGGCCCAGGGGAGAGGTGTTGGGTCCCAGCACACTTCATCTTGGACCCCTCACTCATCAGGGGCTTCCACCTCAAGAAGCCAGAGGCGTCCGGGGTGGGGTGGGGGTGGGTGGGTTGTTACTGTCACGAGCCAGCCAGGAACATCTAGATCCTGATCTGATCTTTTACTCTATTCCTTGGTTTTTCCCTGAGCCTTTCTCATGCTGTGGCCAGCACACCTGTCTCTTATCAGCTCATCCACGACTCTACATTATACTGCTCAGATATTCATTCGGCGCAGGATTGTCTTCACCTTAGGTTATGTTTTTTTGCCTTTTTCCCCCCCCTGTTTTGTATTTGATTATTTTGTTCCTTTGTTGCACACTGTGGAGTAACTTTGCTCTTTCTGTGGGTTTCTTACCTCTTATTTGGGACTATGAGTGCATTTCTTCCAATGCGGAAGCTCTTTGAACTTGTGAACTTTGTTTTTTGAACTGAGAGCTCTTTTCCCATTGTGGGGCTGTGTTTCTGGACTCTATCCTGCTTTTTCCTTTTTTGCACTTGTTTGACAGCTGATCTCGAATCTCTGTTTTTTTTCCGTAATTAACCATTCCTGCATTTTTCCTGTCAGCTGCTTCTTCTCTCCAGTCCTCCACTATTCAGATTAAGACCTGCCTTCTTCTTTCCAAGTGCACATGAGTCTGCTTTTGGGTCTATTCCTATTGCCTTTTGGCCATGACAGAGCAACAAAAGATTACTGCAGAGGTGCGTGCACTGCTGAGGACCTGAGATGCTGCCTTCAAAGCAGGTGACAGGGTAGCTCTAACAGTAGTGAGGGCCAAACTGTCTTGACTCATCAGAGCAGCAAAGTGCACATGCCCTGAGAATCCACAGCTACTTAAAGGAGAGCAGCAACACAAGGCGCATGTGGCAGGGCATCCAGGCCATCACAAACTACAGGACAAAACCACCTGACTGCGACAATGATGCACAGAACAGCTTCTACGCTTGGTTTGAGGCACAAAACGGTGTGGCAACGAGGAAGACCATCCCTCCTCCCATTGACCAGGTGCTGTGTCTGACCACAGCTGATGTGAGGAAAACTCTATGCAGAGTCAACCAAAGGAAGGCTGCTGGACCAGACAACATCCCATTAAAGTGCTCGGAGGACGCACAGCCCAGATGGCAGATGTTCTCACTGACATCTTCAACATCTCCCTGAGCAAAGCAATTGTTCCAAAGTGCTTCATGACCACTACTATCATCTTCCTGCCAAAGAAGCCTTCAGTGTCCTGCCTCAATGACTACCATCCCATTGTACTCACATCCATCATTAAGAAGTGCTTTGGGAGGCTTGTCATGAGGCACATAAAGACCCTGCTGCCTCCTTCACTGGATCCCCTGCAGTTTGCATATTGCCGTAACCTCCATCAACAGATGACCCCATAGCCACCATCCTTCATCTGACCTTTAGCCACCTGGACAATAAAGATGCATATGTTCAAATGCTGTACACAGACTTCAGTTCAGGATTCAACACGATCATCCCTCAGTAGCTAATTGCAAAGCTGAGCCTGCTGGGTCTGAACACCTCCCTCTGCAACTGCATCCTGGACTTCTTGACTGAGAGACCTCAGTCAGTCCAGATCAGGAGCAGAATTCCCATCACCACCATACTGAGCACTGCTCCCCCCTGGGCTGTGTGCTCAGTCCACTGCTGTTCACTCTACTGACTCACTGTGCAGCAACTCACAGTTCCAATTACATGCTCAAGTTTGCTGATGACATGACTGTGGTGGGTCTCATCAATAAGAATGATGAGTCAGCATACAGAGAGGAAGTGCAACGGCTATCAGACTGGTGTAGAGTCAACAGCCTGTCTCTGAATATGGACAAAAAAAAAGAGATGGTTGTTGACTTCAGAAAAACATGGAGTGACCACTCTCCGCTGTACATTGATGGCTCAGTCATGGAGAAATATCAAGAGCATCAAATTCCTTGGTGTTCATCTGGCAGAGAACCTCACCTAGTCGCTCAACATCAGCTCCATAACAAAGAAAACCCAGTAGTGTCTCTACTTCCTACACATGCTGAGGAAACCCCATCTCCCATCACCAATCCTCACTATATTCTACAAAGAGACTACTGAGAGCATTCTTGGCAGCTGCATCATGGTCTGGTTTGGGAATTGCACCGTCTCTGATCACAAGATCCTACAGCGGATAGTGAGGACAGCTGAGAAGCTCATCGGAGTCTCCCTTCCCTCCATCATGGACATTTACACCACACACTGCTTCTGGAAAGCCACCAGCATTGTGACTCCCCCACACACCCTTCACACAATCTCTTACCCTCCTGCCATCTGGAAAAAGATACTGAAGCATTCACGCCTTCACAGTCAGACTCTGTTACAGTTCCTTTCAACAAGCCATCAGATTCCTCAACTCTGAGGGACTGGGCTGATGCATACGGACTGTTGAACACACCACTCTCACTGCAGACTTTGCATAGTGAACAATAATATACTATCACTTTTCACTCACACTTAACTTTATGCAGATTATCAGTGACGGGTACTGGTTGGCACTGGACTGTCTGTTTGTGCTAGTTGTCTTTTTTGCACTGTCCTTGTTTTCTGCACTTTCTGTTGACATTGTTTGCAGTTTGTTGTTTCTGTAGTTTATTGTCTGCAATGTTTGCACTCACTGCACTCTTCCACTTTATGTTGGATTGTAGAATTGTAGTCCTGTGATATTTAATGAAGCACAATGGTCCTGGAGAAATGTTTCATTTTAACAGTGTACTGTACCAACTGTATATGGTTGAAATGACAATAAAAAAAGTCTTGACCTTGAAAATATGCTACCAAACAATAAATATGTACCTCCTGAGGCAACAAGCAAGTCCAGCTCCTCATATCGGCCTGATTTACTGCCTTTTTGTTTTTAATCCATGGAGAGAAAATAATGAGGACATTATTAGCCATGACCACTAATTAGACTGGGAATACTGGCCTGGTCTGGGTTTTCACTGGCCACTGGGACTAAAACATGTGTTGGTAAAAAAGTGGTGTGTGAGTGTTTTTATAAAGGTTATAAGCAGGACATGGTGACTGGTCAGTCCACGTGAGGGAGGATTGATGGTGAGTTACAGATACAGATATGATGACTGTGTTCTGAATGTTGTTATAGATGAAAATTGTACCTTTATTGTTTTCAATATCTTGTTTGTTATTTATTTGCAGGAAGCAAAACACCTCAGCAGATGGATTTTGACATGAACTTGAGCCAAATTCTGAAGTTGGACATCATTCCACTTTGCTACGAATTTTCAAACAGCTCCTGCCCGAAAGTTGCTTACCCGCTCCTCCTCAGAGTGCCGCTCTATGTCTTTATCGGCTTGGTGGTGGTTCTGACGGTATTCGGAAATTTTTTTGTCATCCTGAGCATTGTTCATTTTAAACAGCTCCACATGCCGACGAATTATCTCATCCTGTCTTTGGCTGTAACGGATTTGTTGTTAGGAGGATTTTTAATGCCTCTAAGCGTGATCCGATCTGTCGAGTCTTGCTGGTATTTGGGGAATCTCTTCTGTAAAATTCACAGCAGTGTTGACATCACATTGTGCACCGCATCCATTATAAACCTGTGTTTCATAGCTGTTGATCGATATTATGCTGTGTGTCATCCATTGTTGTATAAGACCATAATTACACCTTTTGTCACATGGGTTATGATTTCCATTTGCTGGAGCGTTTCATTCGCAGTTGGATTTGGAATAATATTTCTTGGTCTCAACATCCTGGGCATGGAAGACTTTTATTACGAAAACATTGCCTGTGACGGTGCTTGTATTTTGTTCCAAAGTGCCACCTCCAGCACTGTTTCATCTTTGCTCTCTTTTTATTTCCCAGGTATCATCATGCTTAGCATTTATACGAAAATATTCCGTGTTGCACAAAAACAAGCCAAATCCATTCAGGACTCAACAAAGAAAGTGCAATCGCTGATAAGCAAAGAGGAGAAAAAGGCCACAAAAACTCTGGCGGTGATTATGGGCGTGTTTCTCTCACTTTGGACCCCATTTTTTATCTGCAATGTCATTGATCCTTTTATTGGTTATTTGATTCCTCCTGTATTCTTTAATATGCTGGTTTGGACTGGATATTTAAATTCGACCTGTAACCCGATCGTGTACGCTTTTTTCTACAGGTGGTTTAGGAAAGCACTGTGGACTGTTTTATCTGGGAAAATATTTCAGTCAGGTTCTTCAAGAATTAATCTTTATTCACATTGAGTCGAATATTTTAATGGTGATGTGCTGATGGTTAATACGTGTTTATATCATTATATTTGTTAATATACAAAAAATGAAAGTTTGTTCTCGTATAATTTATTCAACTTGTTAAAATCAGAATTAACATAATTATTCACATAATATTTTCTAATTTGTAAAAAATACAAGGAACACAACTTTCTCTTGTACAATGTAACCCATGATTTTTGTGTTTTTTTACACTGTATTTTTATTCATGTGTAAATTTCTTCCAAGTCAACGACCTACATGCATTAAATTTACCTTTGCAAAGAAAAAATGGTCATCATGTGAAGCAAAATCATAACTACTGTAGCTGCATCGTCACAATGTGTGTAATCTTCAAACATCCAGTGTGTGTTAATATTCTGCTCATTCTTTTTATTTTTAGCTACATAAAATTAAGTGCAAAAGTCTAAATCTAAATCTAGTTGTTATTTTATAACCATTTGTACATGTGAAAGAACAATACTAAAATTTAAAAAATATAAATTTGTACTATTTGAGGACAATAATAACCTTGGTGTTGTATACGTTTTTATCATGTTGAAGTAAAAG
>JANZLB010037268.1:0-10357 GCA_026167865.1 Notarius quadriscutis
TGTAATTAAATCAAAAGGTGCTTCAACAAAGTATTAGTTTAAGGGTGTGCATACTTATGCAACCAGCTTATTGTACTTTTTTTTTTTTTAATATATTTTTCCCCCTAACAGATTTGTTTGTTTTTCAATTGAATTATACATGTTAAACTGTAGGTCACATTAAAGGTTGGAAAAGTTTTGAAATTATTTATTGTGGTCTCATTTTTTTTTTTACATTACAAAAACCTATCATTTTAACGGGGTGTGTACACTTTTTATATCCACTGTAGCTCTGACAAACACTCATGTGAAGCAGATATAGGCATAAGAAATCTTCCAGATACTGACTATAATGATGATGATGATGATGATGATGATCATCCTTCGGCCTCAGCCGAGATGTTGCATACAACAGTTCGCCACTCATCTCGGTCGGCCATTGCGGATGGAAGATCCTGCAAAGGTATTCCCGAGTCCCTTGGGATGGTGGCAGGGAAAGTTAGCTTTCATGACCTCACAGGGAACCGGCTTGGGCTCCACAGTATCAGTCGGGAGATCGCTTCATCCTTGGCGTGATCTATTGGCGTGATCTGCTATCTTGACTATAATGATAAAGCTAGATATTGTGAACATTTTTATGGGGTTGATAAATCATCTTTCAAAAATTCAACATAACATGATTAAGGGCTTTTCCACATCCAGAAGGCAGACCGTGTGCTTGCCAAATACTAGCATTACACCACCAGTGATGGGCATAACAATATACCTCATTAAAAGTAAAAGTTTGCCTTGGTCAGCAACCTCCCACATCATCACTGTCAGCTCGAACCACTAAATCAATTTGCAGCACTAGCCTCCTCAGTGGTGCCATAGATCTTTCAGCATGTAATGTAATTCTGCGATCCAGTAGGCATGAGCTTTATCCAGACAGGGGAAGAATTAACTCTGTTTAATGGATGGCTATTAATCCCTCCAAGTCACAACAAAATTAAGTAATAATGTGATCATTAATAATTCAGGCTTAAAATCAAGAGAACAGAAAAGGTTCTACAGAGCCACAGCCAGGACTTTCCATCATTACTAATGTTGGACATCATTACTATGCTAGAGAGAGAGAGAGAGAGAGAGAGAGAGAGAGAGAGAGAGAGATGTGCTTACTAAACCTAAAGCTTACAAGAGCTAGTCGATTCACTGACAAGAAAACCAATGGAGCAGAGCTTGACTTCTCTGGATTCTTCTCTGCTTTATTTTGTGCAAAAAAACTAAGTTTAGTATGTTAGGAAAATATAAACAGACATTCAAGCATTTACATTTTCTACATGCGTGCTAAGTAGGTTACACTGACAATCATGCCCAAAATGTCCCTAAATAATCAGAAGGTCAGTGCTTTCCCTGAAAAATTTTCACAAGGTCATTTCAACTGAAGAAACACGAACAATTAGTCTAATAAGGCTAGCAAGGTTGATTCTGTTCACACGTGCAACCATTAAATTGAAATACATAATTGCATAAATATTCAAGGGTCATATTGAGTAACCAAGGTCTTACTCCATTCACCCTGCAAACTAAATGTGTGCTTGGCAAGGGCAAAAGTTCAGCTAAAGTAGTTCTCCTGAGCAAAGAAAAGCTACTAAGCCAAGTGCAAACATACACAAAGCACATCTTCTTTATTAGTTTCCACTTGGTTAAACACAGAGGTATGGCATTCTATTGAATTCCCCTTTAAATAGACTTAATCCTCTGAGCTGGAGAGGCTTCAAAAAGCTTTCTTTCACTTTTAATTAGAAATACAGTGCCTGTTGTGGTAGCGATGCTCTGGGAGCCTCATGTTCACATTCCAGAGACATATAATTCATCTTGATAGAAGAAGGTCTTGTGGGCTGAAGGTAGCTTTAGCTCTCACTGGTGTATGAAACACTGTTATCGACATACACATTACTAAATCCCCATAGACAGCATCACTAGGAAGAACAATAGTGATAAAGTTGTCATTACATAGCCATCTTCTCATCAATACAGTGCTACGAATTTCCCCCTTGCTTTGTCCAATTATCAGCTTTTTTATCTTTAATAAAATTGGCTTTAGCCTCTTCAAATTAGTGTACCACAGGAAGCAGTGTTATACACTGTCTGCTTTTAGTGATGTGCCCCATTACGTGCTAAATTTCCTGTATAAATGAGCATCTAAGTGTATGTGTGTGTGTGTGTGTGTGTGTGTTGTTTTGTTTTGTTCTTACACATCTCTTATTATGTAAATTATTGCCTTCCAGGATGCCCAATGACATCATCTCTGGAACGTTATATTCAGCTCACACAGACCCCTAGTGGTGAAATGATGCCATTGCAGAAACGCTGCATTATTTCTTTTACATAGTCTACAGTGAGGATGATAAAAAGCTCACAATTTGAAATGCATTAATCATTACGTCTCCATCACAGATACAGCCTGAAAACTATATATATATATATATACAGAGAGAGAGAGAGAGAGAGAGAGAGAGAGAGAGAGACTAAAGCGTATGCACATCTTTAGTGTGCATATATAGGTTAGTGTTCAGCTGGCCTGCACCTGTGCCAGTACCAGTGCCCCTCGTCTCCCACCCACTCTTGGTGTGTTAAACAAAGCACAAAAATGCAAAGCAGCCTTTTGTTTACTCGGAGATGACTTAATCTAGCCAGACCCTTTTTACAAGTTTCTCTGTGGCTCCAGGATTTGGGCCAGGAACTCTTTGGAAAGAAAGAGAGAGAGAGAGAGAGAGAGCTGGCTCCAGTGCAGTTCAGTATGCTTGCAGTGAGCCAGGAGCTTGTAGAACAAAAAGCCTTCCAGCACTACAGCCCTTTACTAGGAGCCAAGTCCACAGCGGGCACACCATCAAAAAAGAACTGCGGGACCTGAGCAAATCTACTGACATCTGAGCTCAGGCCATTTAACTCCAAATGATACACCAGCTCGAGCCTCGGTTAAGTGCTGTGCTGCAGAAAAAAGGACTGTAGTGTGTGCGGACAGGCGTCAAGAGTCACTAACAGGTGTATGAGTTCTACCCCCTAATACCATGATTACTGCACCTTGCTGATACAATGAATGCTTTCTTTCCTTAGAACCCGAAAAACAGCTGGCATATGCACTATACAGATGTGCATCAACGTTTAAGGGTTTATTAGCCATTGGAGTGGACTGCTGTGCGCAGGTCGCGCGCTCAAAGAACAAAGAGCCGCAAACAAGCACGCAATCCTAATGAGCAGCGCTGGTGGTGTTTTATTTATAAGAGGTATTTGTGCAAAATATAGTGCGTTCTTGGGCATTTTGCTGTAGGGAAGACAGACTGCTGGTGGTAATAGGCTTGGGAGGGGTCGTGGATCGCGATAGAATGACAAGGGACAAAAAAAAAAAAAAGATGCAGTGTCAAGTGCATAATGTGCAATTTATTGTTTTTGCAGCAAAACAGGCACAGTGCAGAGCGGACACGCTTTATGACTGTAAAGTTGCAGTACTACTCGTGTTTTTTTTTTTTTTTCTTTTTTCTTTAAATCTTTGCACAGTCGTTTCCCTTTTGAGGGCTTTGAAGAAAACACGCTGTTGATCTGCTCCCAAAGTCGAAGCCCACAGAGCCCCGCCCCTCTCTCTGCTCCTTCTCCAGGCTTATAACCAGCAGGCTTGAGCGCAGCCCCAAATATCCAAGACAAGCGCTGGAGCTGACTGCATCTGTTAGCTCGGTGCAGGAATATTTATTATCCGTTTTGTCTTGCACAGAGAGGCGCCGTCGCGTCGGGTCGGGTCGTACAGGAGTCAGGGGGGAAAAAGCGAGATGGATTTTTTAAACCACAGCTACTTGAGTGCGCGCACGTCCTACGATTATACGTTCAACTTCTGGAACGACTATCTGGGCCTGTCCACGCTGGTGACGCAGAGCAGCAAGCGCGCTCCCGGCGGCGGATCGAGCCCCAACTCCATCACGGAGTCTCTGAAAGCCACACTGGGCCTGGACGACTCGGTGTCGTGCCCGTGCGCTGCGCACTTGGACTACTGCTGCTGCTCTTCCTCGTGCTGCTCCTCTTCCTCGTCGTGCGGCTGCTGCTGCCCTCCTGCAAGCCCGCCGCCGCCTTCTCTACTTGAGCTCAAAGAGCGCTTCTCGGCGCTCGGGCCGTTCCGCAATCACAGCGCCGGGATTGTTGGGCATGAGCGCGACACTGGTTTTGGAGGAGGAGGAGGAGGTGGTGGAGGTGGAGGAGGAAGTTTCACGGCTTTCGAGCTGTTCGGCGCGGATAGGAAGGTGCGCAAGACGGCGGCTGCGCGCGCCAAGCAGGAGCCCAAGATCTGCGTGTTCTGTCGGAATAACGGCGCACCTGAAGAGGTGTACGGCTCGCACGTGCTGAAGGCGCCCGACGGCCGCGTGGTGTGTCCGATCCTGCGCGCATACACGTGCCCTCTGTGCAGCGCCAACGGCGACAACGCGCACACCATCAAGTACTGTCCGCTTTCCAAGGAGCAGCCCGCGCCCCGAGCGCTCAAAGGAGGCCGGGCTGTGGGCGGTAAGCGCGTCAAAATCTTCTAAAAAAAAATATCTATAATAAGCAACGATCTACACGCGCTCAGTAAATAAATCACCTACATTTATTGCACTGAACCTTTTTTTTTTTTCCAGTTGACTGTTCCAAGCTTTCCAAGTCTTAACTTGCTAGACTGTAGGATTTATTAAA
Source organism: Notarius quadriscutis (assembly GCA_026167865.1). Classification (NCBI taxonomy): domain Eukaryota; kingdom Metazoa; phylum Chordata; class Actinopteri; order Siluriformes; family Ariidae; genus Notarius; species Notarius quadriscutis. The sequence continues at coordinate 4,678 of JANZLB010037268.1, forward strand.
CAAATAAGATATCAATGTTTTTTTTCTTTCTTCTGTTTAAAAAATCCTTTATATTTTTATAGATGCTTTATTTCCATAGTTTATTGTATACTTTATTCATAAAAAATCTTTTTTTTTTCCCACGTGTTTGTCCTAGATGTTTATCAGTTCATATTCAGTCACGTTTATATAAATAAAAGATGGTATTTTTGTTTGTTTGTTTGTTTGTTTGTTTGTTTGAATGGGCAAACGTCATGAATGTTAGCATAGAGCAAATAAGTATTTTCTTTACTGTAGGCTAAGCTTACATGTTATGTCTTTTAAACCAAAGTTAAGTTTGCCATCTTGAGAATGTTTGTTTCATTTCCAATCTGCTGAAGTTTCCTGTCTGAGTTTGGTTTGGTTTGGTTTGGTTTGGTTTATTTAGCCCATTCCTTTCTTCCTACAGTCCACCACATGCTTTCCTTCCCTCCCAGGCTGACATTTGATATGGGTGAGGGGAAGAAAAAAAAAATACACACCAAGCTCAGAAACACAATGGGGTCTCTGTTGGATGTTACATGGTCTTAGCATAACCTCATAATGAGTAGATGTCCAGACAAACTGGCCTGTTATGAGCCCTACTGACAGAGATGGGTGTGGGCTAGTCTTTCAGTTAGACCCCTTTCAAGATGTCTTCATTAGGCCTATACAAGGTGCCCTGCTAATGTTTACACCCCAAAGAAGGGGAACACACACACACACACACACACCCATACACACACGTACACACTGGAGAATGCGTCTTGAGGGGACCTGTCTGGCGCCGGAGCTGCCCTTGTGTACCAAGGTTTCACACATGACCTTTTTACCCTGAAAAACATCACAGGCGAGCTGTAGAGAAAACAGCGGGTGAGTTATAACATAATGCAGTCTGATAACTCTCCAAGAGTCAGTGGTGGAACAGAACAGAATGAATGTTCTGAATAAAAAAAGCTTTTTTTTTTCTTTATAAAACAATGCATTTGCCCCCTTTTTTGCATTATGTAAAAAAAAAATATGAATCCAAAAGAATGATGCAAAAATGTTGTGAATGTACAATTTAAACATGCAGGACTGCACATGGTCTGACCATTCGTTTACCAAAGGAATTCAATTGTAATGAAGTAAGGAACAGATTTGCTGTAATGTAAATAAAAAAAAGTCAAGTCATGTCTATTCAGTATTTTAACATTTAAAAGTGACTTTAGAGGGTGCTACCTCAACAATATTTTGTACTTACATGTAAAATGTCAATAGCAGTTTATTAATATAGTGCTGCCATTTATAATAAGGGTTTTTAATAGTATTTTTGATCTTTGTATAACATAATTGTATTTTTCTTTCATTGCATTCCAATAAGCTCTTAGCATTGTTTGCCAATAGGTGATGGCTGAATATAATGACAAAATATCGTACTATTTTTCAGTTGTTCAATGTTACATTCTTGATGAGTGAAAGATAAAAAATGGAATATGTTGGAAAAATTTAGACAATTTGCCACTTTTAACTGAGGTTTGTAATTAAATTAAAAGAGGACTAAAAAGAAACACTGTTGGATTTTGTTATTTATATTTTGTCACAATTTTCCTGTTAGCAGCTGTGCACAGTTAAAGAAATGAATTCGGTAGAGAAATAAACTCCTTGTCAATTGTATTACTCCATGCAGTCAACGTGTCCTACATATTTTGAGTGCTGTTTAGAGAAGAACAGTGCCAGTTGTCTGAGTTTTTTTTTTTTCTAGTCACTGTCACTGCCCACCTTTCTTCTAATGGGTTTCTTTAAGTAAACAGACACGACCAAACACACACGGAGCAGTGTTGGCTGTTCCACTGATCTAATGTGATGCAGCCTCACAGTTTCACTCACAGTCACAGAGAAAGAGAGAGAGAGAACAGGCCTCAAGGATATAAAAAAAGCTGCCTACATAAGGACGAGTGGTTCTGGTTCTATTTTTGCAGTGTGATTTTGTAAACTCGAGTTTCTAACTTTACTCCTCCCCAGGAGAATGAGATTAGCTGTCAACTCATAACTTCTGCATACTTCAGAAGACAGGAAGTAAAGAGGGCAGAGGGCAGTGTTCTGTTTTCTCTCTCCTGCTTTCTCTCAGGAGGTCCCATCACACCTTCAGGACTGTTCACCCCCTTTCCCCCTCTGTCCCACACAAATGTGCAGCACCACACACACACACACACACACACACACACACAGCTGATACACTTCATTAAAAATGAATGGATACTAAGTACAGCAGGGATTTTTATTACAGTGGACAGTACCCTGGTGAGTTTATTGCACTTGCACACACATACATGCACACATGTATTTGCCAAAAATACCTTAAAGTGAATTTCCTCTCTTTGAATATCCCAGCTTGTTAGGAAGCTGGGGTCAGTGATAATACAGAACCCCTGGAGCAAAGAGGGTTAAGGGCTTTGCTCAAGGGCTCAAGAGTGGCAGTTTGGCAGTGCTGGAACTTGAACCTTCTGCCTCAACCTACTGATCAGTAACATAGAGCTTTTGAGTCACCATTGCTCATATGGCCAAAAGTATATGGGTATCTTACTAACTGTCTTGTGGCTGAATGACCACAAATTCCTGACACCTTTCTGTTTTAGCCAGCATTAATACCTCTTCTGTCAGATTGGACCATATGGGCTAGCCTTCGTGGCCCTATGCGAATCAGTGAGCCTTCGACACCCATGACCCTATCGCCGGTTCACCGGTTGTCCTTCCTTGGAAAACTTTTGGTAGGTACTAACCACTGCATACTGGGAACACCCCAGAAGATGTGTCATTTTGGAGATGCTCAGACCCAGTCATCTAGCCATCACAATTTGGCCCTTGTCAAAGTCACTCAGATCCTTATGTTTGCCCATTTTTCCTGCTTCCAACACATCTTGTTCTCTTGCTGCCTCGTATATCCCACCCCTTGATGGGTGGCATTGTAATGAGATGATCACTGTTATTCAATTCACCTGTCAGTGACCATAGCGTTATGGCTGGTAAGTAATAACAGGAACTTGTTTTGTGGACATCCCACTATATGTATTACTATGAAAACGATGATAAATTATATCCGTTATTTATTTAAAAAAAAATCTTGGCAAATTACTGAAACACTTGTGCTGTTATAGAACACATTGCACACATCATACCATCCCATTGTTGAATATTTTTTTCATCATAGCACGTCTTTGCGTATTTTATTTCTTACTTTATAGCATTAATTATATTTCTATTCCTTTGCAAATCTTTCATATGTGAAATATATGTTTTTTTTTTTCTGTTCTGAACTGTTTAGTTTAATGAGTTTCAAAAGGTGCTTAAAAGATTAAAAGGGTTTTTATTAGAAACTACTTTGGAGAATTCCTCATTTATTTGAAGAGCCATTAGGTTAGAAAATGTCTAATTGGTATGAGCTTTGTGAAGTGCCTAGTCTTAATCGCTGTAACAACTCCCGTGGCTCATTACAAGACTCCTTTTATATTCCTACTCATTTAAACATGTCCTTTGGATATACTGTGCATAACCCTTACATAATACTGTATGTAGTATGGATTTACATAATACTGCTAACTTTACATACTACACTTTACAGTGCTAATGCGCTGTCAGTCAGTCGATTCTGAGATGAATTAATGTAAGATGAAATTACAATGAAAGGAAAAAGAAATCGAAAGGTACAGAATGTTAAAAATAATAACTAAGAATTCATGCGAAAGCATATTAGACGACAAGGCACTCAGGGGTTATATATAACCAAATTAAGACTTTCTACTGAGACAGCACAGAAAATTGAAGCAAGTTAAAGATAGACTGCCTTTCAGATTTTTCAAGTGTAGGCCATAAGAAGAATTTCCCCTGACAACCAATTATTTTTGTTTAGTGGACCGAAAGCTACTGAATTCGAATCACAGACTTCCAGTTTTATGAGTTTTTTTTTTTTTTTTCATTTTTAAATAGAACAATTAATGAATTTAAGGCCAAGTGGCCCTAAATTCTCCGCTATTTTTTCCTGCTTCACCATGATACAATACAAGATACTACGTCATGCATGACGTGGTGGGCTTTCCCTGTTCGCGCAAGACATTGTGGGACACAAATTTGAAACAGGAGAGAAAAATAGAGGATGTGTGTGTGTGAATGAAACGTGAAAGACTGACTACAGTAACAGAAAGCAAGAAGAAAAGACATGATGTTATATACAAAGGAAAGGAAACTCAGGACCAAACTAATAAATATCGGCGCTCAGCGAGCACCTCGGTGTGATCAGCTGTTCGTTTAGCGACACAATGATGGAACTGTCAGTGCACGCTCAAAGGTAAACCTGCGCATGCATGCGCAGTTACACACGGACTTCCTCTGTCTGCTTGACTGCGCAATTGCATGCACATTATTTGCTTTAATCCCCTCAAATTAAATAACTTCCCAGTCACAGAATGGCCTGATATTTTGTGATATTACAGAAATAAACATATATCACAATGAGCAAATTTCAGAGGGAACTAAATGTCACCGATTTTATGAAATTGAATGGCCGTCTAGCTTTAAGGCACCTGATAAAGTCAGTACTAAGGACAAAAGTCCTCTGCTCACTGAAGGCACCGTTCCTCCTGCGTCATAAAGGAGGCGCTGGTCCCTTTTCAAATAGAACCTACATTTAAAGCTAGACAGCCTTTCGATTTCATAAAATCTGTGAAATTTAGTTCCCTCTCAAAGCTATTTTTATTTATGACACCCTGTAATGAGGTCTTGGTGAAAGGAATAGTAAGGATTATTGCATGTCTACTGCTTATTTCACACAGATCTGGCAACCTTCATCACAGCACATGATAACAGTGACATTCCAAGCATTACACATGACTTCTGTGACTATTTTGTGTCTATTTTCTGAACGTTATAGAAGATGCAGTCAACCACAAGAAAGCACGGTTAAATTTTGCACGCGTGAGCTGACAAGTCCACATCTAGTGCACAGCCGTCTCTCATTAACATCACTGAGGCAAATGAAAGGTAATTAAAGGAAAAAAATCCAAATCAGCAGCTCTTTTTCTTTAATTATACAATAAAAGATGCATCTCTGTGTGTTTGTGTGTCCATCAGGTGTGTGCAGATCGTGAGAATGTTGAGCGTTCTAAATGTGTCAGAAAACGGAGGTGGAGTCAAACGCAAACTTCTAATTAATAAATGAAGACAGATAAAAAAAAATAAATAAGAATCATGACTGGAGTGAAATAGGAGCGAGACAAACACGGCATGAAACACACAACAGACTATGGGCGATACAGAGCTTCGTGCATAAGTGTTCACCTCCCCAAAGTCAATACTTTGTAGCGCCACCTTTTGCTGAAATTACAGCTGCAAGTCTCTTAGGGTATGTCTCTATTAGCATAACACATCTAGCCACTGGGATTGTCGCCCATTCCTCAAGGCAAAACTGCTGCAACTCTTTCAAGTTAGATGAGTTGCGTTGGTTTACAGCAATCTTCAAGTTATGCCACAGAATCTCAGTTGGATTGAGGTCTGGGCTTTGATTAAGCCATTCCAAGACATTTCAATGTTTCCCTTTAAACCACTCCAGTGTAGCTTTAGCAGTATGTTTGGGGTCATTGTCCTGCTGGAATGTGAACCTTCGTCCCAGTCTCAAACCTCTGGCTGACTCAAACAGGTTTTCCTCCAG
>JANZLB010040889.1:0-10333 GCA_026167865.1 Notarius quadriscutis
GGACACGGGGAGAACATGCAAACTCCACACAGAAAGGCCCTCGCCGGCCACGGAGCTCGAACCCGGACCTTCTTGCTATGAGGCGACGGCGCTAACCACTACACCACCGTGCCGCCCACAACTTAACTTACTATGTGAATTTCAATGAACTCAAAATTATAACCTTAAACTAACATTTTAAGTTAAAACAACAAATTTTTTACAGTGCAGGGTATTAGGAACTGCATGTAAATGCAACCATCTTCTGTTGATTTGTAAAGGCGTCCAATTCAATAGTAAACATCATGTGGTATTTTAGAAAAAAAAAAAACCTGACTTGCATCATCACTAAGAACCCACTCTGTTATTTCCAGCATATCACAATGTTATCACATTACCACTGTGTTTAGTTTCCGTCAGTGAGAGATGTCAGAGTGAAGAGAACACCCTGAGGGCCACAGGAGTTGATGTCTGGGTGTATTACATGCTTTCACTACACTGACAGATGAAAACAGGAAAGCAACACAGAATCACGAATTCTACTAAAACCTGAGCAGTAACTGATACAATCTCTGGCAATAGAATACGAAATACCATGACAAATTTGAGTTTTATGATGGAATTCTCCTTTAAGTCCCCAACCAATAACCTCCAGAGTAGCTCCTCCTACTTTCACATGTAGAATTATGTGATAGAAAAGTGGCGCGCACGCGCACACAGCCAGGACAGCTCTCCGGCTTGTTGCCAAGCAGTGGCAAGCCATGCTGTTCAGTAGGAAAGCACGAAAATATAAACTTCCTGTTTCAACTCGAGCTTTTTCCAAGACTGTCTTTTACGTAATACCAGATATACAAACCACAGAGAAAGCACGAGCTGTTCAGAGTGGAAAGTAAAACATTCAAGGTTTCTTTTACCTTTACTCTCTTTTTTTCTCACAGAGCTATTTCCCTGAGGCTCTTTCCCTTTTCTTTTCTCTATGGACATCTCTGTTTCTCATGTCTCTCAAAGGTAGCAACGGTTTATTACCTAACAGATGATTAATTTTGTAATGTCTTGCTCTTGAAAAAGGAACTGTCGGTAATCACAGCATGACTCGGGTCTGACGTCAATCTACATCTTATTTGCTGTTCAGCATTTACATTTCCCTGCTGGCGTCCAGTTCCAGGAAGCGTGATGACGTCAGTGAGTGGGTTGAGCATTCAAGTGTTGCAGGGAGGGGAGGGGGGTGAGAGACAAAGAGAGAGAGAGAGAGAGAGAGCGTGCGTGCGTGTGTGTGTGTGTGTGTGAGAGAGAGAGAGTAAAAAAGAAAAAGAGGAGTGCTGGAGACAGAACCGTATATGCATTTGCTGTTATTTAATTTATTGCATAGGTTTCGAATAGAGACTTTGTATTTCATTGCTAATATATGACACATAGATATATAACAATTTAATGTTTCAAAACAAGCTGAAAATTGCTTACTTTTTAACAGTTGTCTTCACAAAACTGGACATTTTAAAATGTCACGCACGTCCTATCAATACTTGGTGAGTTACCATTTATTTTCAGAATACCATCAAGCTAACATTTAAAAGGAACTCATTCAGCTAAAAACTGAAAGTAGCCCAAAACATGCTGTTTGCTGTAACACTATGCTATGTAACACCATACTATTTTATATGCAATGTAGTACCATTTAGAATATAATAATCAATAAAAACATACCTGATTCTGTCTCCTCTCTAATTATAGCCATGTGTTTCTCTGTCTGCCTTCAGCACACACTGACTAGCTATGAGTGCAATTACAATTAAAGCTATTGACATCACTATGACATCACCAGCCTCCTGATGTCAGTAGCTCAGTGACTGTCTGAGCAATCCCCACCTCCCATCCTCTCTTCCTCCTTCGTCAAGCCAAAAACATTTGTGTTGTTATTCTTGGCTTCAAAGCCGTATTGTTATGCACAGCAGAAACAGTTTCAGATGCCTAACACTGACTTTGAGTTTGTAGAGAAATTTAAAAGAGATAATGTTTTGTATTATTAAAAGTGTACCATGGGAAAGTTTTTTTTTTTTTTGCCCCATTGCCCTCCTACAAGATTTACAGAATATGTTTCGACCTCTCCTTAAATGCTTTCCTTTTAACATATCCTAATTCATTGTCATTCATTGTAGTAGCCCATTAAATACAACTACCCATACCCATTTATTTTGTGTTAATTGATTAATTACAAATACATGACAGTATAATAAATACTGTCAATAGTAGGTTTTACATATTGCAAAATAATAATTTGATCCATAACACTGACATTATTTTTAATCAATTGATGCAGCAAATAAAGTTATAAATAATAACTTTACCTTTGAATACCAACTTATCAGCAGTGGCATAATATTGAGTCCCATCTACTGGAAGTGTATGGCACTGGACAAATGAAGGGCCAGGCTTTGGGGAATCTGAAGCACATCAGATGAAACACTGATAACTCAGATCACTGCTGCTGATCTGCATGCCACTCTCGGGCTTGAGGGCATGTAGAAGCAAAGAAATAAATTTCTAAATTTCTACAATCACAAACTGTTTTAGGTAAGAACTGAAATAATTATTTTGAGAATTATTCTGATACAAATAATTACTGAAACTCAACTAGAAGGAGTTTAAATAATATTTCAATTGTATTTTTCAAAAAGTATTACAAATCTCACCTCTGTTGGTGCTGTAGTAGGTGGGCGCATGTACACCAGGGGAAGCAGCTTGTTCATTTGAACACTTTTCTGAAAGCATCATGACTATAAGTGCTCGTTCAGATTTAAAAAAAAAAAAAAAAAAAGCCAACTGTTTGTTACCTGTAGGAGCTACCTGGAACAGACATCCTCTCTACAGTTCAGAATCTGACCAAGTATGTTGACACACACAAGGAATCTGGTTGTCAGTTGGTGTCTGTATAGCGATACAGAAAAATGTGTGTGTGTGAAGATGTGTAAGTTCTGTATATGTAATTTAAGAAAAATTTATATATGGATATGTAATGTACAATATGGGCTACACAGACATTACACAGTAGAAATAAATATGCAATCTACAATTACTATTATAATTATTATAGACAATATACATAATATACAATACATATATGATATAAAATATGTCGAAAATATCTGTATTACACAACATCTATTTTGAGTATAAACACACAGGTTATTATAGAAAATCGTGCACTGATTGGTCAAGAAATTTGGATAACTTCTTGATAAGCACCTCAAATGACTTGGCAAAATGGCAGCCAATCGCTTTGTCACCGTAAGTGAGGAGGAATTACAAATTATGAAAGAAAATGCTGTTCCTAAAAGCAGTAAAGATGCTACAAAGTTTGGTATAAAACTATTCAAAGGTAAGGTGGAATTGTGATTTATTTTATCGATTTCAAAATAAACAAGTGTTGCTGGGCAAAACAAATCTCACCCGGTAGCACTTATGATGAATATGAAGGAAGATATCATGAAAAAATGATTTTGACCTTTTTGGTGACCTTGACCTTGATTTTGACCTTGTGTGTGAACATACTTGGCCAATAAACATGGTTCTGATTCTGATTCTGTCATCCCCTGTGACAGCATGGGTATGTCAGCCTCGATTCAGAGATAGTGGAAGCTCAGTAGAATGCACTTTCCCTCTGTAATAAGCATAGACATGTCTGAAAGCGATTTCTTTAGTCGAGTCCATTTATTTATAATTTATATTTATAGTAATAAATCAAGAGGTGACTTTTTTAATGGTGTTTAAAAGTGGGCGTGACCAAAACCCCTTCCTTTGTGTATGTAAATGAACAAAGAAACCATCCAATGACAACAGTATGTAAATGAGGCAGGTAGTGATCCAATCAGCGTGTTTGTGGGTGTAGTCCTTCCAAGGCAGCGCTCCTGGTAACTGTGACCTTGACTTTGGCCGGATGACCCCCAAAATGTTGGAGCTTCTATTTGAGACCAATACCCATCTATCCTGAAAGTTTCATGAAGATTGGTCCGTAACATCGTTTACAAGTACCTCGGCCCCTGGTGGACTCCTTCCCGGGTGAGGTAATAATAAGAATAAGATAATAATAAGAAGAGAATGTCAAAGGTAGCCTCTGTCACCATCAATAACAATGTTTCTTCATTATACCTATCTTTGACTTGCAAGTGACATCAAGGCAAAATAGAAACCTGGATGTCGGCCATGTTGGTGGATATACAAATGCGGGGTCAAGCGACATTTCATACAAAACATAATCACGCGTGCACAACTCTTTTTGTTTTTCCACTGCTTTAAGCATTCTTTTAGCTCTGCCATATCTTTGTGCTGTATATGGTTGTGGTCACAACAGTACTTGTGACAGTGGCATGTTCCGATTTTTTAGAATTCTGTTCATGATTTGGAAAGAGGGCGAGGAAACTCTGAGGCTTAGTACAGAAAGGAGATGAGCACGACTGAACAACATCGGCAGGGCTGATCTAACCGAGGCTAAAACCAAAACGGCTCGTGTTTGCAGTGATCATTTTATCTCAGGTGAAATTCAAAAGCTTTCTCGATAATATCATGGAAGAATTTTATTTCCTGTTGCTAGAATTCTGCTATAAAATGAGTGTTCTCTTGTTGTGGTTCACTCGGTCGTTGTTATAATTTTAACACGTGTATTACCATTTCACTTCTAGAAGCACCAGCAAAATTATATGATAGAAACAATCCAGACTGGGCACCCAGTCAGAACATGGGCTATGTTTCAGCCAAGGTTGGACTTGATTCTGCAGCAGCCGAACGACACCAAAGAGCTCAAAGGAGGAGGAAGACAGCTGAATTTGCGGAAGCTGCATGTGGTAGCTCCCCTGTGGAGTTCCAAGACACCATGGGTGAAGTTGAGAAATTAATACCAGGTCAGCTAATTATGATTATAATTATGACCTGAAACAAAGTAATATTATTTCAAAACTTCTATAAATGTAAGATTTCCAAATTGATCTGGGCACTTGATGGTCGGTAAAAGCGTCTTATCCTCAGAAAACTCCAACTTTTTTTAATAATATGGATCAAAACCACACATATCTATCTTCTCTTTGTATTGAATCTTTGCTCGACTGTTCAAATCGTGGTAATACTGAGAAAATTCAGCATTGTTTACAGACACGCTTTCAGCGGCTGCCATCCTAGTTGCTTTGTATATCCACCATCACGGCGGACGCTCAAGACGTACTGTAGCACATTTTGATCATGTGGTTGCAAGTCATCTATAAGACAACAAACTGCATTTTTTTTTTTTTTGTCCTATTAACTTCAAAAGAGAGAGGAAAAGAGAGGATTGCTGGCTGTTCATAGTGGTCTAGTTTTTAAATGTTTAACTGTAACTATAAATAGGATAAAAAACATAATACACCATTTGTTAATTAATAAAAATATAATCATTGGTAAATTGGTCCATAAGAGGAAGAAGAAAATGCATAAGACGTGCTGTTGTATGAAAATAATCAATCCGTGGTGACGCCAAGTCCACTTAACGCATCACACCACCCTGTCCTGTCATTGGTTATTTTCCTCCAACAGCACACCTTGTGATGTTTTATTCTTTACATATTTATCCAATGTTCAGATTGGGTGATGCAAACTTTTAAACAGTATTCAGATCTAAACATATTCTATTTGGAACTTATTTTCTGGCCCATCTCATTCCTACGTCTTGTTCAGTTTTTAGCACTTGACTGGACGTGTACCTGATCCAGCCTGGTCTGTAAGGTGACCCTGGCTCCAGCCCCAGGAATACGACTGAGTGCTGCCTCGATCTGTGGGAAAGAAATTAAATAAATATTTTGACATTGGCGCATCACACCGTTTCAGAAAACGAACGAAGCAGCCGGTGATGAGGAACAGCTGGAACAACATAGCTTTGAATTAGCACTTCAGCTTTAATAGGAAGGAGGGAAGGACACTGGGCTAAAATTAGAGATTATAAACTAGAACAGAATTGGCTGGTTATTTAGGGGAAATGTACAGAGATCATGTGCTGAGATGGACTGAAGCCATGGAGCTGAAGCCAGACATGTTAATGCGCTTTGCGGCCATGTGTTACATCTCAGTCTGAGCCTAACCAGCGTCGAGGAACTGAAACACTAAGTGCACCACTTGTTGGGGAAGTTTAACAGAACAAAAAACAAATGACTTCACTAACAGCAAATCTCTGACAGCTCCAAAGGACCTTCAATAAATACGAGCAGATGGAAATCAAACTTAATAAATCAGTAAGTTGCTGTTACTATTATGCAACCATTACAGTACGGGTCCTCAATACAGGCATAAAACTATTACGCACACACAAAGATGCACTGAAACACCCTTCATAAGCTGCTACTCCCCCCATTGCGTCCAATTTTTCTCTCCAAATACATTCCGAAAAATCAACGATGGAGAAGTTATTCTGCCTCTTGTGCATGTTTAATGTATTTTTATTATTTATGTTGTTTTCTCAGTCACTAATAATGATGTTATGGAAGTTTCAGAGAAGCGGATTTAACCGAATTAGCTCCAATATAGAAGAAATCTAGGAGTAACTGATAGACTGTGTGACTACACTCTGGGCTAGAACGAAAATCAGCCCCAGCCTCTCCTTTACACCAGTATGTATGGGCTTTACTTACAACCATTGCGACAAGGGCAAATAAACAGGAAAGCCCCTGGTATTTTATTGAATTAGAATTACTGAAATGCCATGTGCTGCGTTAGCTGCTGTGTCCTAATCCATAAAATCCCCAGACAGCTTTCAAAACAGTACACACAGGGCGAGAAACATCCTCGCTCAGTACAGAGAGAAGGAGGGAGGCTTTTCTGATTGCACAGCACAAAGGAAGCCAAAACTGATGGAAAAATTAATTCCAGGCTCACCTGCTGTTTCTCCTGTGTGAGCTCGTCGCACAGCTTCTCAGCGTCGGCTAGAGACTGAACCCGAGGGAGGATGATCTCATCCTCGTGGTCATGGGTCAGCAGGTCTGGGTCTGTAACCTCTTGCTCCTCGGATTCTCTGCTCTCTACAGCCCGTCCTGATGCCGAGCTGGTCTGAGTTTTAACTGTAGGAGAGTGGTGAAATACCTGTTCATAATGTAGTCAAGCCGTTACATCTAAGATCATAGAAGGAATATAGCTTGAGGTGTTAAAAAAAAGTCAATTTTTTGCAGGTTCATAACACATTTCCTACGTGTATTAGTATCCAATAAACAGGTTTGTAGTACTCAAGTCTGACTTGTGCCCTAATTTTAAGGACTCGTGCATTAACTGCTTTCGGACTTGTAAATTGGAGACGAGGACTCAGACTTTTTCTTCAGTTCTTGTAACATGCCATAATAATTTGGCAGAAGATATTTATATCTACATTAATTTTTTTATTAATTTTATGCAAGAGTGTCACACCTGCACGCCTTGGCGCGTGCATCAGATAGACTCTCGGGCGTGTCCCGGACAACACGCGCGCCATAAACAACTTGCACAGGATTAAGGCCCAATCAGCACGCTTATACAAAAACACACTTACTTTGCGAAGTATTGAGTTGCATTGCTGACACGTTACCAAGCCTTATTTCCTTGTTTGGTTTCCTGATTTCCTGTTTCTCGTCTGATTCTGCCGAGTCTCCGATAGCCCGTTTGTGCATCGCTCAACCTACTGCCTGTTTCACCGTTTTATAATTTTGCCTACCATTCTTGATTGTTTACCTGTCTTCACTTGCATTAATAAACACACCTGCACTTACATCCGTCTCCCAACCATCTCTAATGGAATACTTCGCACTCCCTGACAAAGAGAATGCACCTTCACCTGTTTATACGTCATGTTCAGGAACAAGCTAATGGTGCAAAAACAGCCACCGCCAAACGGTGCGTTTGGAGTCTTGTTCTCGGACTCGACTCCGATCAGTACTGGACTCGACTTGAAATTTTTTTTTAAATGACTTGGACTTGAATACTGGACTCTAGGTTTAGTGACTCGACTACAACACTGTCAATAAGTATGGAAACAAACACAATATGACAATTTTATAGGAGAATAATCAGTAACAGGGATGGTGTGATATTTTCCTCCAACAGCATGTCCCAAAGCAACTGGGTATCGTATACCACAACAATAACATCTCTTAATTAAAGACCAGCTCACACTGTTTACCTGTCTACATTATAGCAGTGATAGTCGGTTGTTAATTTCATTCACTCTCTTTCCCAGTTCTTCATTCCATATCAATGATGGAAAGTTCCTTTGCTAAATCGCAGCAAGGTTTTTTTTTTTTTTTTTAATTGTTTAACAGTATGTGGAGCGTAATAATAGTACAATAAAAGTAATAATACCTGAGTCGTTAGAGCTACTGTCAGAGCTGCTGTTGTAGAAAATTAATCAACAGCTTCAACAGCACTGGACTATAATTACGAAATGTTTATCAGTAGTCTTAATAATAAAATGGAGAATGAAGCAATATTTGTATTTTCAAAAGAACTTTGGGTGGGGGGTCCCCCCCATTCAGACAATATCAGGATATTACTGGGACAATGATCTTAGTGTTGCTGTACATCAGCCGTTGATGAAATATTCCACCATGTGTACCTAGATACATTTGCAAGAACAAAACTACCTTCTGGCATGAACTGTAGTCTTGTTCTGGAGTCGCGCCGAGACGGCAGCGATGAGCTGAAACCCGTTTGATCAAAATGCAAATCAAACCTAAAACCACACAAAGACCGACTTCCATAAAAAGCCTGAAAATCTGATAAGTTAACATTTGAGCTGATAAGATGCTGTCGACCGTAAAAGAGTACAAGCAGTACAATAATGTCTCACACTAAACATACCGGTTATGCAGGTGCTGTTGGCAATGCATGGGACGACCGAATGCAGTGGACACGTTCTCTGTCGGGCATCGCTTGGGACTGGACTTCGCCGAGAGCGGATATAGTAGAGTTTCTCTCTTTGCTAAAATAATTGAAAGGAAAATACCAAAAGAGGAACCGCATTTAACACTCCACTTTTGATGACAAACATCTTACCACTACTTTAAACAAATCTGTAGCATTTCACTGACTATGTCTTGCAAAGTAACAGTTTTATAAGTTCTCTGACCTCAAAAAGAAAATGTTTTTATTGTCTCATACATGTCAGTTTGTGAGTTACTGTTTTTCATATATTTAATTATCTTGCCACTTGTTGGACGATTAAAGGAGACCTACTGTACCCATTTTCTGCACGTTGACCAAGTTCCCTTAAGTCTTCATGAAATATCAGAGACATGCTTTGGTCAAAATACTACAAGGATAAAGCACCACAGCGCTTTTCTCACCCTGTCGAAACAGCCCTGTTCAAAATGGCCGATTTAAGGAAATGCCTATTCCTTTAAAATGATAAGCCACTGCTCACCCCACCCACTCTTCCGCAAGCCAATCAGGCATCACTTTCCTCATGAACATTCATTCACAAAGGCAGTTCTCAAACCATGAGTGGAGATGCTCAGATGAAGGGGCGGGCTCACTCTAATGAGCTCCCCTTGTGACATGGGACGATTAGGCAAATCTGTACGGCTTATTGAAGCGCACGTTTTCTGAAACAGGCCACCCAAAAGAAACCAACCGGGTGTCTTTCAGAGTGTGTGAGAGTTACCCAGATACCCAAACGTATCGCACAAGCATACATGTGACTACGTGTGCTGAAGAAATTAATTCCTCATTCTGTGACGGAACCTGCATCAAGTTTACAATTTGCCTGGGTTTAATTCCTCTGAAAAGTGATGGAGTGTACAAACAATATAGCTGCTGTTTGTTTTAGCAAATGCTGAGGAGCTAGCATCAGAATCATCTGGACTAGCTGTTAGTAAAATGGATCATTTTTAAATGTTCCGTATAACAATATTGCAGCAAGCAATATTGGGATTGAAATATTGGAACTTTTTTCTTTTTCTTCGTGGCAGAAGAAATAACCAATATTAAAAATAGATATTTAAAGCAATGCCCATAGTTTTTGCTTTACTCCCCACCCATTACTTTGGAAACAAGCAATAGAACACTCAAAATATTTACACCGTCAACATCACCACTGCTATTACAACACCCTCCCTACTGCTTTTATATAAAAAAAACCACCACACACCCTACATGGCTTTACCAGAGAAGGGGTCAAAAATCCCTCCCACGCCAGGAACTGGTCTTCTCAGGCAGTCTCCTGTCCCAGTACTACCTAGCTCCTTGAAGCACTGTTTCTATAGCCCTTGACCTCTCACCTATTATATTGCTGGGTTTCAGTCATGTGACTTTTCTTAGTGGTTTTACCAGAAGTGAAATAGCTGGTGGTCTAAACGGCTGCCGTAGTGCAAACAAC
>JANZLB010041766.1:0-10327 GCA_026167865.1 Notarius quadriscutis
ACTTTTGCCACTCACAGATATGTAATATTGGATCATTTTCCTCAATAAATAAATGAGCAAGTATAATATTTTTGTCTCATTTGTTGAACTGGGTTCTTTTTATCTACTTTTAGGACTTGTGTGAAAATCTGATGATGTTTTAGCTCATATTTATGCAGAAATATGGAAAATTCTAAAGGGTTCACAAACTTTCAAGCACATACATACATACATACATACATACACACATTATATATATATATATATAAAAAATGACCCTCCAGGTTTTATCCACAGTGGTGAAGCAGCATCCCTCCTCTGGCATCTGGGCCATGATGTCTGGAGAACTGAAAATGGGCTCCAGGTAGAGCCACGTAGACTGCACCTTCAGCCATTCATCTAAAATCTCCTGGAGCAGCAGCAACTTGCCCTCCCAGTCTCTACAACACAAACCTACAGATTTGTTCATCTGTCTAACCAACCAAGCTTTATTTTTGCATGATTAAGTTCTAACTGGGAAAATAAAATGATTTATAGTAGGCTCAGTTTATTTAAAACCCATAAAATTTTGTGCTGGAGATCTCTCTCAAATGTCTCTGAAGGACACTGAAAAATCATGGTTATGGTGATCTTGGTTTTTGGTCTCTTCCTTCCATTATTTAATCATTTTAGCATTGTTCACCAATCAAATCACTTTAAATCACTGCTTCAGGTTTTACACTTGTGGAACATTCAAATACAGTATAGAGCCTCTATGAATGCTGGTGATGCTAGCCAAACTGGTTTGAGTTTCTCTCAGTAAAATTGCTCTGTAATTTGTCTGAAAATCCTCCAACACTTACTGTACCTCAGCCTCAAAGGGTTTAATGAAGGGTGAACCGCGCATCGTCTGCGTCTTCACTATATGATCCTCCAGCAGCATCTGGATCTCCTCCACTGAAGACAAAATGGATGTGCCAGTCTCACGGTATGGCAGCAGACTGAACTTCATGCCTGCCCATTCACCTGCCATGCGCTCCAGGGCTTTCTCCAGTAAGTATTCTTTGCTGGCTGCCTCACTGATGCTCTCAAAGTTACACAGGTGGGGCTCAAGGTTCAAAGGAATAAAGTGGAAAACACAGGCCTCCCCTTCCAAAGGCTTCAGGTAGAAACCCACCAGGTCTGACATGGCCTCCCAATGGCGATCTTGTAAGCCTGGATTACACAGCACCTTAAGGAGGGAGATATTTTTGCAGACAGAATTTTAGTGCAAGTACAAAAGTTTCTCATAAGAACCAAGCAGAACTAATGAAGCACCACCAGTGATGGAAAAATTATTAAAATCACAGAGAGTCAATTTTACTTACTACTGCTTAAACATTTCAAAATGTATGTGGTTTCAACATTCAAACCATTATTCCAACTATGACATTGACAGTAAATTAAATATAAGATTAATTGTGTCCAAGTTTACCCCAGTGAGTTCTTGTCCGAGTTAGAATTACAAGTAAAGCACATGAAAACCCATTTAAAATGAATCTCTGGCCAGTTTTTAGGTATGTTTTTATTAGTTTCTGGAGAAACGATCCCGGAAGACTTTAATTGTTATAAATAGGTACTTGAATAGAGATTGGCAAGCCACCAAAGCTAACATTAAGGGGAGCATTAATTAATAAGGAGTAAGCAGCTGGCTGTTTCTGCTTTTTTATGAAAAAAAGGAAAACAATAAAAGAAAAACAATAAAACAAGAAATAATTAACACTTTTCATTTCAGAAAAATGGAATTGAATTGTGTAATGATCCAAGTAACATCAGGAGTAGGGGAAACTGGCACAGGTTCTGGAAAATGGGAAATTTTTTATAAAGTACAATATGTCCAGAAACTTTTGAACATATGCCATGAATTCTTTTACAGGACTCTTACATCAAGCTGGAGGAAGTGGCACATCAAACATGCACAAGATAGTATAGAAAATTTTGGGCCTCTGTATAGCAATTGGTCCATAAGTACCTGCAGTAAGGGGATGTGCTGCCTGAAATTCTCCACCTCAGCCTTGACTTGGATGGTGAGGTGAAGAGCGCTGGATGAGTCCTGAAAACCTTTTTCCAATTTGTAGAGTGAGTGCCAGTAGTTGCTGATGTCGTTCACCACCTTGTCAGGGTTGATGGATGTGAGGGGGCCATTAAGCCACTGCTGGTGCTCAGCCTGAAACTCAGTAGCTGTCTGATACAGGTGACTCAGCTAGTCTTGGACTTTTTTGCATACAGGGTACTGGGAGATGGGCCATCCAAACGCTTTTTCCTCCAAGTTGAAGCCCTCGATCTTGGGGGAAAAATCATAATAAAACTGAGGTGAAACAGATGATTGAAGTGACCTATTTTTGTAGATTTCTTTATCTTTAAAAAAGGTCACACATTAGCAAAGCCAAAGTTAATCTACAAATTGAAATTCTCCATCACCACACATATGGACTAAGAAACTGAGAGGCATTTAAACAGTTGGGAGTTTATGACCAAATCACTTTGATGAGACTTCAATTCACGAGAGTATTCTAGAATTCACTAGAGTACAGTTGTGGTCAGAAGTTTACATACAGTGACATGAATGTCATCTTGGATATGAATGTCATTTAGGCTTTCAGTAATTTCTTTGAACCGTTCTTTTTCTGTGGCAGAATGTACAGCATACATTTCCAATTAAAAACAAAAAAACACTAGAATTTGGTGCACAAGTTTTAATTTTCTTTGGGTTTTCTGAAATCAATACAGGGTCAAAATTATACATACAGCACACCTAATATTTGGGCAAAATGTCTCTTTGCAATGTAAAGATTTTCCATAATGCAATGGACACTGGAACAGTCAGACGGTATTACAGTCATGTTTGTTTTATTTCAAAACCACAAAATCAACCAAAACATTTTTTTTTCAGCAGTTTCACAAATGCTATCTGTGCCATAGCATGGATGTCAGTTAGGGGAAGAGAACCTCATACTCTGCTGGTCTCCTCTTTTATCTCCTCCTTCTCGCTGCACACAAACACACACAGACAACACATTAATTAACAACAGGTGCTTCCACTTTGCCACTCACCTTGCCTGGCCTCGCTCTCCATTCATAAACCTGCTTGACCATGCCCCTGCTACCACATACCCCCACCACCCGACTCAGGCCGGGCAGCTGACCCCCCTGCTGGGAGAGGTAGTCCACCACCACCTGTGCCCCTGGCCTGTGGACCACCTTAAACTTAAATAGCTGAAGGGCCAGATACCAACGAGTGATCTTGGCATTGGCATCCTTTATGTGGTGAAGCCACTGGAGCGGGGCATGATCCAAACAGAGGGTGAAAGGGCATCCCAGCAGGTAGTAATGGAGGGTGAGGACCACCCTCTTGATGGCCAAGCACTCCTTCTCGATGGTTCTGTACTTCCCCTCCTGCATGGAGAGCTTGTGGCTGATGTACAGCACTGGGTGCTCCTCCCCCTCCACCATCTGGGACAAAACAGCCCCCAGCCCTCTGTCTGATGCGTCTGTCTGCAAAACAAAAGGGAAAGAGAAGTCAGGGGAGTACAAAAGTGGCCCCCCACACAGTACAGCTTTTACCTGGTTAAAGGCCTGTTGGCATTACTCCATCCACTGGACCGGATCTGGTGCTCCCTTTTTAGTGAGTTCAATCAGCGGGCTGGTGACCTCCGAAAAATTAAGTACGAACTGCCTATAATAGCCAGCCAGCCTCAGGAAGTGCCTCACCCCTTTTTGTTCTGTAAACTGAATGGGGTGGAAAAGGCTGTTTTTTTTCCCCCCTCGGTCTTGGGCAGGCCGCAACCGCTGTAGTTTTATCAATTTGGGGACGCACCTGCCCATGACCCAGGTGGAAGCCCAGATACCATACTTCCACCTGCTCAATTGCACACTTCTTTGGGTTCACTGTGAGCCCAGTGCACCTCAGTGCCCTCAGAACCACCCTCAGGTGTTGTAGGTGCTGCTCCCAATCATTACTATAAATGATATCATCGAAGTAGGAGACAGCATATGTATTGTGGGGATGGAGAATACAGTCCATGAGACGCTGAAATGTCACTGGGGCCACAAACAACCCGAAAGGAAGGGTGACAAATTGGTGTAAACTGAACAGGGTGAAAAAGGCCATTTTTTCTCGGGATAATGGAATCAAGGGATATCATATATTGCCAATATCCCTTTGTCAAATCCAGTGTCGAGCAGTTGATCGAGCAGTTCATCAATGCAGGGCATCAGATATGCATCAAATTTAGACACTGCATTGACTTTTCTATAGTCCACACAGAACCGGACCGACCTGTCAGTCTTGGGAACCAAGACCATCGGGCTGCTCCAGTCGCTGCGCGACTCCTTAATCACTCCCATCTTAAGCATAGCCTGAAGTTCATCCCAAACCACATTTTTCGTGTTTGGGGAGCCAAGACGGGCGGCTGCACACCACCACCCCTGGGGGAGTCTCAATGTGGTGTTCTATAAGGTACGTGCAACAAGGGAGGGGCAAGAACATAGAGAATTCCTCCTGCAACCTACTGACCTGTTCTCTCTGGGACAGTGAGAAGTGGTCTCCACAGGGGACCAGGGTGAATTGGGTAGCACTTTTTGGACTTACCTCCAGTCCCAGCTCTGCCCTCTCTAGAACTACCATCGCCAAAGACACAGGAACCTCCTCTCTTCACAGTTTCAGGAGGTTAAGGTGGTAAATTTGTCATGTTGCCCCATATGGCTATTTGACCTCATAGTTGACCTCCCCAAATCGCCATGTGACCTCAAAAGGACCCTTGCCACTTGGCGAGCAATTTCGAGCTTGAGGTGGGCAGTAAAAGAAGGACTTTATTTTCCCTTAGCCGTGCCTCTCTGTTGTACAGGTGAGCTTGACGTTCTGGGGCCTGTAGCAAATTCTCCTGGGTTATGTGACTCAGTGCATTGAGTTTTGCTCTCAGGTCAAGAATGTACTGAATTTTATTTTTACTTTGAGAAGGCCCCTCCTTCCAGTTTTCTTTAATGATGCCTAAGACACCATGGGGCTTGCGCCCATACAGCAATTCAAACATGGAAAACCCAGTGGAAGCTTGTGGGACCTCGCGCACTGCAAACAACAGAGGGTTGAGTCACCTGTCCCAATTTTTAGCATCCCTGTGAATGAACTTACGAATCATGTTCTTAAGCATTTGGTTAAATCATTTGACCAGCCCATCCATTTGTGAATGATAAACACAAGTACAAATCAATTTAACCCCAATGATTCATATAATTCACACAGTGTGCATGACATAAACATAGTGCTTTGATCAGTCAGGATTTCTTTCGGAATCCCAACTCAGGAGATAATGCAGAAAAGTGCCTCTGCAACACTGCGTGCTGAGATGTTGTGGAGAGGCACTGCTTCCGGGTATTGCGTTGCATAATCCACAATGACTAATACAAAGTGATACCCATGTGCAGATCAATCTAATGGCCCAATGAGACCCATGCCAATTCTTTTGAAGCAGATCTCAATTAACGGCATTGGGCACAATGGCACTCTTGGCGTGGCCACTGGATTTACCAGCTGGCATTCGCAACATGCCGCACACCACCGGCAGACATCAGCACAAATCCCTGGCCAATAGAACTGGGCCATGAGGTGATTCAGTGTTTTATCCTGCCCTACATGCCCAGCCATAGGATTATGATGAGCCGCATGGAATAAAAGTTCCCTGCGGCTCTTTGGGACCAACAACTGTGTCATCTTCTCTTTAGTTTGAGTGTCCTGTGTCACTCGATACAGCCTATCTTTAATAACAGAAAAATATGGGAAGGAAAGTGTAACATTAGGCTGGAGGATTTGACCATCAATTACTTTCACTTGGTCAAAGACATGCATCAAATATTCATCACGTGCCTGCTCCAATGGTAAGTCCCCTAAGGGATTCCCAAGAGAGGGAGGAGGGCTCACCCCTTTCTGTGTCCTCATGACACGGAGCTGATGCAGACAAGCCTGAGACTGCCTCCCCAGCCAAAATTGCGACAGGATTCCCCTGTGACGTGCAACTGCAGGACCCACCCAATATAATCAGTTTCATTAATACTTTAAACCCTGGCCAATTAGTACCCAGGATCGGTGGATGGGCGAGGCTCAGACTAACTGTGGCTTCTACAGTATGCTTTTCTCCATGGAAATGAATACTGTAGTGATTGGCATTAGCAGATATTTGTGAATATCACCATGCACACACTTAACCTTCACCACACGTGCATTCCCCAGTGCCCTGCACTGAATCAGGCTTTGATGAACGGTGGTCTGATTACAACCCGAAGCCACCAAAGCCTGATGTGTACCCCCTTGAACACTCACCGTATGCGGTATGTTCCAGCTCGATTGGGGGCGGCTTCTGGTGCATCGGGGACCTATACCACTACCCCAACCTCCATCACCTGGCACTGGTCCTGGAAGTGCCCTGGCTCCCTGGCTCTCTGCGTCCCAGGCCTCACCTCTGCACTGCTGGGATGCAGAGCATTCACCTGCAGGGAAGACGCAAAAACACACAGGGAGGAGGGGGAAGGGGAACCACAGGCTTGGGGAGCTGGCTGTGGGGGAATTGGCCCCCGCTTCCATGGTGTGGGGAGGGGACAGGAGGGAGGGGAGGAACAAGAGGAAGGGATTCATGGTGCCCCAGGTCATGGTGAGCATGGATGATTTCATCTGAAAAGAGAGAGAGAGAGAGAGAGAGAGAGAGAGAGAGAGAGAGAGAAGTTGGATGTCCACCTGCCACTGGAACTGCGGCTAGATGATCCTCCGCCAGCTCAATGGCCTGATCCAGTGATGCAGGCCGGTGGCACTGGACCTATTCTGCCATCCCCCTTGCCAGCTGAGCGATGAATTGCTCCAGCATGACCACGTTGATGATTTCCTTGACATTGTGGTTCTCCACTCTCAGCCATCACTGGCAGGTGTCCCACAGCTGCTGGCCATAGGCAAAAGGTCGGCCAACCTCCTCCAGCATCAGGTCCCGGAAGTGTTGCTGATATTGATCCAGGGATCAACGACTCGCTGGAGGATTGCGCTTCAGGTTGCCATACACCAGCTGGTTCTCTGTGGGCAGTTGCTGAGTGGTGAGTTGCGCTTTGCAGGTCAATAGTGATAACAGGCAGGCCACTCACTGCTTGTCTGGCCAACTCCATGCCTCCACAGACCACTCTAAGAGATCCAGAAACACCTCAGGATCATCATGCGGCCCTATCTTGGTGAGGGTGACGTGGGAATCCCGCAGGCTCCATAGCTGGTACATCTGCAGGGTTAATGAGACGCAGGAGCACCTGGCAGTTGTCCTGTTAGGCCCACAGCAGTGCCTCAAAGTGCCGCTCCTGCTCAGTTCTCATAGCGACCAGCGCCTGGTCAACACCAGGCACTGGTCGCTCCAGTGCTGTGCGGTTGCGAGGGCATGGATCAGCTCCCTAAGTGGTGAGAACTCCATAGCAACATCTTTTTCCCCCCAGTGTCCAGGGTTTCAGCACCAATGTAAAGATTTTCCCTAATGCAGTGGACATTGGAACAACCAGGTGGTATTACGGTCATGTTCGTTTTATTTCAAAACCACAAAATCAAGCAAAATACACTTTTCAGCAGTTTCACAAATACAATCTGTGCTACAGCACAAACGTCAGTTAGGGGATGAGAACCTCACCCTCTGCTGCTCTCCCCCTTTATCTCCTCCTTCTCACTGCACACAAACAGCACATTAATTAACAAAACTAAAATGGAAATTCTAAGATGGCAGCACAGGTGTCTTCACGTTTGTTTCTGCAGTTAAACTTTGTTTAAATACGTTTTAAATGAGCCACCAGGTTGGAAAACGTATTTATATTGTGGGACTTTAGAGCTAAACGCAATAGCGGAAAAAGTATTTATATTGTGGGGCTTTAGAGTTAAACGCAACAGTGGTCGCAAACGGCATTAATTAAGACTGATTTACAAACACGTAACTTGGATAATATCAATACATCAACATCAACACCATGAAAGCGGTTGGCCTGTTATTCCTGCTTGCTTACATGCTGAGTTTACCTGAGGAGTGTGCTTTGCGAGGCGGTGAGCAATTGGTCGCTTTCCGGATTGTTTTCCCGAGTTCTGGCACGATGGCGTTTATCTCAAGAAGTGATTTCCATCTGCCTTCTTCCTCTAACTCCACCGAGGCCCCGTTGGGATTGCTGCACCGATGGGTAGAGATACGACCCATGCCAAACTCTAAGCGTGAGCAGGGATCTTCGGCCACCCGGTCAACAAAACCAGCAACATTATGGATTATTCTACTCCTGTTCCTCTCAGGTAACATTCACCCCAATCCAGGCCCAGAACGGTTTGAACTCACGCACCCTGACGAATTAAAAAACAGTAGTGGTTTGCGGTTTTTTCATGTTAATGTGCGTAGCCTGGTGAATAAAATTGATGAAATTCGCCTTTGGGCGAAGTTGACAGAAAGTGACATAATTGTTCTGTCTGAAACATGGCTCAAACCTTCAACTACTGACAGTATGCTTCATATTGATGGATATAATCTTTTTCGGGCAGATCGCATGCACAAAGGAGGGGGAGTAGCGATTTATGCCAAAGCATCCCTGGACTGTTGTTGCGTTAAAACAATATCCAAACCAAAATGTTTTGAACTGTGTGCCATCAAACTGAATAATTCCAGCAACGCAAATCTGACAGTGGTCGGTTGTTACCGCCCACCTTCAGCTGTGGCTGAAGCCACTGCTCTATTGACAGACTTTTTACAGACACTACCAAATGAATACGTTGTACTTGGAGACTTAAATTGGGACTGGTTATCGACCTCCGCGTTAAGGGATTTATGCGATGCACTACAACTAACACAGCTGGTACAGTCAGCAACACGTCTTAATCCGAAGAGAATGGATAAATCTACATTAATAGACGTTATTCTTACAAATGCTCCCCATAAGTACCCCGCTGTGGGCGTTCTCTCCAACGATATTAGTGATCATTGTGCAATTGTCTGTGTAAGAAACTGTAAATCAATGAAAGTGAAGCCACGGTTTATTTTTAAGAGAAATTATAAATGTTTTAATGAGCAGGCTTTTTTACATGATATTCATTTAAGTGATTTGAATAGAGTGTGTTATATGGATGATGTAGAACTGGCATGGGATTTTTTTAAAAACACGTTTTTATCTATAGTAGACAAACATGCTCCTCTTCGAAGGTATAGAGTGAAGGGTAGGGATAACCCGTGGTTTAACGACACTCTTGCAGTATCCATTAGAGAAAGAAATGATGCTTGGGCGAAAGCTAAATGGTTTAATGACGAGAAACATTGGTTATCTTATAGAATTTTAAGAAATAAATGTACTAGATTAATAAAAAACACAAAAAGTGAGTACTATCTAAATTTAATACAGGAAAACCTAAATGACCCCAAAGCTTTCTGGAAACTAGTTAAGTCTACCTCAGGGGATGTGCCACCCCCCACCATTCCTGAAGCTATTATAACTGAGCAAGGAGAAGTGAGGGGTAAACAAAATTTAGTAGAGGTTTTCAATAAACACTTTATCAATTCAGGAATTGTGACACAGTCAGTCCTCCCAACAACCAATACGGATAGTGAACCCCTTTCAGTTTCTTCTTGTTCTTTAAATGTGTTTAATTTTTCTTATATATCTGCATATGATGTACAAAAGGCACTTATAAATTTAGATTTTAAAAAGTCTGTGGGTTCGGACCAGATAGAACCATACTTTCTTAAGCTGGCTGCAAGATTGATAGCGGATCCTATTGCTGTTATTTTTAATCTAAGCTTAAACAGCGGCGCTATTCCAAGTTCATGGAAATCTGCACTTGTCCTCCCACTGTTAAAGGGTGGTGACCCTACTAATTTGGACAATTATCGTCCTATTTCCAGACTGTCTGTCACAGCTAAATTATTTGAATCACTTATAAATGAACAATTAAAACATTTTTTAGCTGATCATAATATTCTAAGTTCCATGCAGTCTGGTTTCAGACAAGGGCACAGTACTGTTACTGCCGTAGCGTCTGTCACCAATGATATTATTACTGCTTTAGACAGCAAAAAATCATGTGCCGCTTTATTCATCGATTTATCTAAAGCGTTTGATACAGTTAGCCATGATCTCCTTTTGAAAAGATTAAAAAGTATAGGTTTCACCCCTTCTGTTATCAAGTGGTTCTCTAACTATTTGAGTGGGAGGACTCAGTGTGTAACTGTTGGTAACTACACCTCTTCCTCTTTAGAGGTAAAAATGGGTGTGCCACAAGGATCAATTCTAGGCCCCATTTTGTTTTCTATTTACATAAATAATTTGGGGGAGGGGCTAAGTAACACAAAAG
>JANZLB010045385.1:0-10296 GCA_026167865.1 Notarius quadriscutis
TTAGAGATAAAGGGAAGGTTTGATATTGGCCTATAATTGGACAACCGACAGGGATCAAGGTCAGGTTTTTTAATCAGGGGTTTGATGACTGCTAGTTTAAAGGATTTGGGTACATAGCAAATCGTGAGAGAAGAATTTATTATTTTTAGAAGCGGTTCAATTACTTCAGGTATTATCTGTTTGAATAGACAATTTAGAGCCACCAATTAGCCTAACCTGCATGTCTTTGCGGGAAACCAGAGCACCCGGAGGAAACCCACACAGACACAGGGAGAACATGCAAACTCCACACAGAAAGACCCTCATCGGCTGCTGGGCTCAAACCCAGAACCTTCTTGCTGTGCTCGAACCCAGAACCTTCTTGCTGTGACGCAATAGTGCTAACCACTACACCACCTGTGATCAGAATGGAAAACGCTAATTTCTACACAACCAACTTTTCTGCAAATCCAAACTTTATTGATTGAACGTGAGGAAATCCAGAATGTAGAATTCCTAATGCTGCATTGACTTTTATCATTTTTGTTTTTCATGGTCCTTTCCACACTGAGCCACACTCACTTCCCGTAATTCTCTTCTCGCTCCCTCATGCCATAAAGAAACTTCATATTTCTGCATCATTAACAAATCAGCTTTGGCAGAATGGAGACTCTGACCCTGTTAAATCTCCCTTGCTGAGAATCACCACAATTGCTCCATTCTTCAGGTCCTAACCCTGTCAACTACTATCAGAGCTTTTATTCAACCATTTTAGCCCAAGGCAAATTTATTTATTTTTTTAAAGAAAAAAATAATAATCATAAAAAAATCCATCAGATTTTCCTTTTTCTTGAGCCACATTATCCTGATAAATTTCCCTGAGTATATCCATTGTGCTTCATTTTCGAGCAAGGAAACCATATCCCTATAAATATAAAGTGTCACGCACCAATGCAAAACACTTGCACTTGGCGCAGACACTTACACTCCATGACGTGCTGTTGTAGCAGAGCAGAGCTCCATACATAAGAGAATATGGTAATGCATCAACCTGATTTTTGATGGATTTTGCAACTGTACGACGTCCCTAAGAATGACATACATGTACCACCACAGGGAACCTGATCATAAGTACAAGGCAACGTATCTCATGAACACCTGAGCACTAGACAATGACATTTATATATTTATTTCCATAAGATAGATGGGTTTTTATCCAACACTTATTATTAATTTTCTTTAAAAAAATAATGAGGGATTATTTACTAACACATTTTTATGGAAAATATTCAAGACAGTTTCATATACAATTAGTTAAAACAGTTATATTCGTCCACTCGCTCGTTAGACAGTTGTCAGTTTCTATCACGTAAGGGTGATAGATGGATGTAAGTGCAGGAAGAGTTTTACTGAAAGCATGCAAGCAAATAGATCCAAAACAGAGACAAAGGCAGAGTCAAGTGAGGCACAGACAGGATATCAGAGGGAATTCAATACTCACAGTCCAAAAACACAAATAGGGTCAAAACCAGAAAATCAATACCAAATACAAGACTGGGTAATGTCAGACATGGAGTTACAGAGTGTATACTTTGCAAAGTCTGCGTGTTACTGAGAGTTGTGATTGTAATTGCATTCTAATCAGGAACAGGTGCATGGTAATTGGTCCTAATGGTGCTGCATGTGCAAATGTGTGTGGACGTCAGAGATGTAACCAGACAACTCTTTGACATATCAAGTTTGATATTGGATGGTAACTCTATAGTACTGATGTAAAGTGACTCAGACTGTCCACCAGGCACCCAGCAGAGTCACGCCATAATAAATGTCATGGTGTTGTTTCTGGCGCATGGCATGCAGCATCAAAGAAAGGAATAAATATGCATCGTAACTGCAATGTGGATCTCATTATTGGTCTCACTGTCACAAGACAATGCAGAAATTTATTGACGTGAAATGCATGACACGACATGACACAATTCAATGGTTCGTTCATGGTGCTATAATATTATTATTCTATTCAGGATGATTTTGTGCTCTTGCAAATATTTCGCTCATAAACCCATCAGGAGCTCTGCTTTTAGGCAAGGACTAAATATACATATATATTAGGAAAATAATCAACCCCTGAATACACCAATGTCAGTCATTTTAACTCATTCTCTCTCATGAATTCAAAGAAAACTCTGTATAGTTTTCACGTAGGCAGATTAGCTTTGGGTGAGCTTATAAACTGGCCATGAGCATGCTTTCAGGAAACTTGCACATTTCGAAAAACACAAAAGAAAGGAAATTTCTCTTCATTATCACAAATCAGCTCTTCCATGTTAATGAGTCTGGTCCTGAGAATTGCAATTCTGAAGCCTTTCTCTGAAGTTAGTTCCTAAGAGGATGACGTCAAGGGCTTGGCTAGCATTTAGCTTTAGAAATGTGAAATCAGGGGAAAGTACATTTGAATATTTTTTAATTAGCCCTCATGGCTGTGAGGCAAATGTTTAGCCCGCAGCATGAACGTGAGCATGGATTATAATTAACTCCAAGAAACCTCACGGGAAAGATTTCCGTTCGTTTTGGTCCCTGCACTACTTTATAAACAGCGCTAATTGTTTAACATTCACACTCAGTTCATCAATCAGGTCATTTATGCGCATTAGGAATGGCGCATGGGAAATGAAATCATTAACTTGTTTGTTTTACTCTACACCTGAGTAACGTGCCAAAAATGGAGGCTTCCTCTTCACAATATGCACGGGCTTATTGCAGAAATTCAGTTTTGTTAAAATTAAGATTAAACAGTAACCCTACTCTTACGAGTTGTTTTCTTTTTTTTCATCATCATTGACAATAACAACAAAAGCCGCAACATTTGGGTTCCTAGCTGAAGCTAGCCTCAATTTCTCAAACCAAACCCTAGGCAGGTGACATGAACACACCA
Source organism: Notarius quadriscutis (assembly GCA_026167865.1). NCBI lineage: Eukaryota > Metazoa > Chordata > Actinopteri > Siluriformes > Ariidae > Notarius > Notarius quadriscutis. Next base: position 2,915 of record JANZLB010045385.1, read on the forward strand.
TGCATCCAAGTGTAAATTTAAAAAAAAAAAAAAAAAGTGGTTAAATATTCATTTAAGTCCAGATTAACCTGAACATTTTTTTGAATATGTGACTAGCACAGATGATCAGGGATCAGTGGTTTATCTATCTATCTATCTATCTATCTATCTATCTATCTATCTATCTATCTATCTATCTATATATACACACAGTTTTGGTCAGAAGTTTACATACACTAATCATGGTCATGAATGTCATGGTAATTTTAGGCTGTTAATGATTTCCTTGAACTGTTCTTTTTCCATGGTGGAATGATTTTACTAGGGTGGAATGCTGTTGACCTCAACTGGGGACATCGTCCGGTGGTGGAAGGAATACTTCAAGGCTCTCCTCAATCCCACCTTCATATTGTCTTAGGAGGACGTAGAGTCTGATGGTGCTTGGGAGGACTCACCCATCGCAGGGGCTGAGGTTGCCGAGGTGGGTAAAAAGCTCCTCGGTGGCCGGGCTCCGGGGCTGGACGAGATTAGTCCTGAGTTGCTGAAGATGCTGGATGTTGTTGGGCTGTCTTGGCTGACACGTCTTTTCAACATTGCGTGGCGGTCAGGGACAGTGCCTCTGGATTGGCAGACTGGGGTGGTGGTCCCCCTTTTTAAAAAAGAGGACCGGAGAGTGTGTTCTAACTATAGGGGGATCACACTTCTCAGCCTCCCCAAGAAAGCCTATGCTGGGGTGCTGGAGACGAGAGTCCAGTCAATAGTTGAACCTCAGATTCAGGAGGAACAATGCAGTTTTCATCCTGGTCATGGAACACTGGACCAGCTCTTTATCCTTGCAAGGGTACTGGAGGATGCATGGGAGTTTGCCCAACCGGTCTACATGTGTTTTGTGGACCTGGAGAAGGCTTATGACCATGTCCCTCAGGATGCCCTGTGGGAGGTGCTTCAGGAGTGTGGGGTTCGGGACCCACTGCTGCGGGCCATTCGAACCCTGTATGACCGGAGCAGGAATTTGGTTCGCATTGCTGGCAGTAAGTCGGACTCATTCCTGGTGCATGTGGGACTCCGCCAGGGCTGCCCTTTCTCACCGGTTCTGTTCATAACTTTTATGGACAGACTTTCTAGGTGCAGCCAAGGGGTGGAGGGTGTCCGGTTTGGTGACATCAGGATCGTGTCTCTGCTTTTTGCGGATGATGTTTTCCTGTTGGCTTCATCAATCTGTGACCTTCAGCATGCACTGGGACGGTTTGCAGCTGAGTGTGAATCGGCTGGGAAGAGGATCAGCACCTCCAAGTCCGTGGCCATGGCACTCAGCTGGAAATGGGTGGAGTACCTACTTCAGGTCAGGGGGGGAGTTGCTACCTCAAGTGGAGGAGTTTAAGTATCTCGGGGTCTTGTTCATGGATGAGGGTAGGGGGGAACAGGAGTTGGACAGACGGATCAGGGCAGCATCAGCATCACTGCTAAACCAGTCTGTTGTGGTGAAGAGAGAGCTGAGCCAAAAGGCAAAGCACTCAATTTACTGGTCCATCTACATTCCCACTCTCACCTATGGTCATGAGCTGTGGGTAGTGACTGAAAGAATGAGATCGCGGATACAAGCGGTCTAAATGAGTTTTCTCCGCAGGGTGGCTGGGCTCTCCCTTAGAGACAGGGTGAGAAGCTTGGTCACTTGAGAGAGACTCAGAGGAGAATCACTGCTCCTCCACTTTGAAAGCAGTCAGTTGAGGTGGTTAGGGGACCTTGTTAGGATGCCCCTGGATGCCTCCCAGGGGAGGTTCTCTGGGCATGCCCCACCGGGAGGAGACCCCGGGGCAGACCCAAGACACTCTGGAGAGATTACATCTCTCAGCTGGCCTGGGAATGCCTCAGTATTCCCCCAGAAGAGCTGGTGGAGGTGGCCAGGGAGAGGGAAGTCTGGACTGCTCTGCTTAGGCTGCTACCCCCGCAACCCGGATAAACGGCAGAAAATGGATTGATGGATGGATGGATGGACTTGGAATAAAAAAAAGCTATTGTACCAAAAATGTAAAATAGTTTCAATCATTAATTTCCACATTATATATGTAATACTTAACGATGATACAATATATTAACATATTTTAACACTTTATATTTCATTGTTCTTTGGTTAAAAATGAATGCCATGTGACCTCATCGACTGGGTTTAGCAACTACTAATGCCTTCAGCAACTACAATATGAATGCCTTTAGCAGCTACTAGTGCCTATATCGAGGACATGCATTGCAAAGATACTCTTAGCAAAGTCGCTGTTAAGACTCCTGCTTATGAGTGAGTTCGGGAAAGCCATGTACAGAGACAATGTTCATTGCTTAAGAGCATCTCTAAACTCTCTTGTTCTCCCTTAAAGTGCAACATTATCAGGAAACCCACTCCAGTGCTTTCCCCTTCCTCTACACCCATGGCTGAAGTGCCCTAACCCCCAGGTGCTGCAGTGCAGCTGCCCACTGCTCTGGGTATGTGTGTGTTCACTGCTTCAGATGGGTTAAATGCAGGAAAAGAATTTTACTTTGCTGTAATGTATACCTGACACATTCCATTACAGGCATTTAACAGACGCTCTTATCCCGAGTGATGTACAATATACCCAGGGGTTAGGCACCTAGCTCAAGGGCACTTAAGCCAGTCCTGCTGGTCCAGGGAACCAAACCAGCTACCTTTTGGGTCCCAAAGCTGATTCTCTAACCTTTAGGTCATGGCTTCCCCTCCAAATAAAAGCTTTTTCAAAAGCCCTGTTCATCTTCTTCTTCTACAGCTAGGGCAATCCATGAGATGTAAAAGCAATAAGGGACTCAGAAGCCACCAAGCCATAATCTTTCAAAGCTCCTACTTACAGTCAGAGAGTCTCCCAAAGCTGCGATGACTTTAATGTCAGCTGCCTTCACCTTTTCCACTGGAACACCAAAACATGCAGGTTAGGTTTGAAAAACAGTGAATAACCAACCAACATGATTGGTTTGGAAAAAGGCCATTAACACAAAACCAAAGTAAGTAAGGACAGTGAAAGTAGCGACTTCATTACTACAGTACAGAGATCAGAGTTTAAAAATGTAGGGGTTGGAATCATTATACATGTATATTATACAAGTCAAACTCAAATGGCAAAATATTAAATGGAAAAGACTAATGTTGATCAGGTTATGTTATTGAGAATCAGGTGTTATTGAAATGATGTTATACCACAGCACTTTAGTTTGAATGATCAAATTTGGTTGGTCAAAAGGTGTTGATTAATTTTCTAAAACAGCAGCTCTGTCAGTAGTTCCAGCTGCAAGGAAAATTCCAGCTTTATAACAATGCACCCATTCTATAGTATATTGCTTCATTCCAGATAGTAACAGATAATACACAATAACTTACTGTATACAGCCCGTTCTATAACTGCGAGTATATTTCAAGTGTTGACTCTGTTAGTCATTGTCAACTCTGTTATCTTTAAACTGGGTGATCCATTCCCAGAATTGATGATAACAGAGTTGACATTTCTCACCATTTTGTGTCTTAACTCCACATGCTAACCTCAAACTGGCTGCCACATGACATGTATAAAAACAGAATTTTATGGATTTTAATCCTATTATTGTTTTTAAAAAATGAATGAGAGATTCACTCCAATATCACAATAACAGAGTTGACGAATAATTAATCTACTGTTGGTGTAAAATCCTCAACATTTTGTTCAAATTAATGAGAGAAGAAACATAACGTAGCACACCTCACTACCTTTCTGAAGTTTCCCGCCAGAGGAAGTGACATCACTCGGTGCAGGTGTCATGTGTATTATTAAAAGTCTTTTGTGGTTTTATAACAGAGTTGACAAGAACGGATAGAAAATATATTTTTTATTATTGAAATTTCACACAATACAGAAAATAGACTTTCACAATGGCCATTGATTTTATAACAGTTAATAGAATCAGCCCCCAAAAAACAGATTGTTAGACTGAATCACTTCCTGTTTATTCGAGTTAAATGGATGAATCAGGAGTCGAAGCCAACCAGTAATGTGGGGGGAGGGGTGGGAGTCATTTAGTCAATGTTTTATGGATAAATTGGGTCTAAAATGTACATCAAGCATTGCTGTTGGTGAAAGTTTGTCATAATTTGCATTATTGTTCCAAACCGATTCAATAAAGATTTCTTTTGTGGAAAAAAACAAAAGGTTTATATATACGTGTGTGTGTATATATAATATATGAGTGAGAGTATATATAATATGCCACATGCTAGGGGGCTTTGCTTGGATTCCATTTTGAAATAAAGACCCTCAAATGCAGGCAAGCCTGTTTGACTGCAATTAATCCATCATTGTCAAATGGCTGAAGTTATGCACTGTAGTCACAGCACAGGGAAAACGCATGTCCTGGCCAGCAGGAGTCCAGGCGAAGCCCTGGGTAGAGTTCAGCCATGCAGAAAAGTATTCTGTAACAAACATAGAGCACTGCCAAGACTTGTGGCTGAGAACCAAATTGACTGACTCTCGTGTAGGCCATGGTGCTCAAATGGATGGTGTTTTCATGAAGAACAGCTTTATATATGTACTTTAAAAATAACAGTTTTCAGGATGAAGGAATTGAGCTCAGTTTCCACACCTGGAACTTATTCTCTTTGTTAAAATACCTTGAGCAGTATTAAATGTCCTTAACACTCATCAAAACCACAAAAGGTTCTTCTCTCTGGAACGTGCACGCTGCACTTCTGGTGTCCTGGCTTCTAGTCATATAGCAGCAGAACACCTGGAAGTATTCAGACTCCCTCAGCATCTCCACAACCCCATGCTAGTTTATGTTCAGTTGTAAAATTAACTGGCCCACAATCACGGCAATGAATAAGCCACCATAACCTACGCGGTGTTCTGAGCTAATGAACTGTGTGTCCTTGTGGTTTGGTAAGGTAAGTGAATCCACATGGTTCAGTTCAGTTGAGGTACAGATTACAGCTCAGGTTCAGGTTTGTGAGAACAAATCGGAGGGATGCTGTGAGCGTGATGTTATTAGATGAAATTGCCCTGCGACGATTCAGCAGATCCTGCCCTGTCACTAATGGCATTGCAGTAATGGTACATAGGAGTGTTGTAAGTGATTGAGCTCGGCCATCAGAAGTTAATTAGGACAGGTGTAAAGAAGCGGGGGGGAAAAGCTGTTTTCTGGTGCGTTAATGATTCTGAACAGGCTGGCACAGCAGCTCGGGCAACCCCAGGGCCCCTTCACCCTTACTGGGGTAAGGGAACATGATTTCCCCTGACCAACATGGAGCTATTCTTAGCTTAATTAACCTTTTCCAGATACTCTTCGAATCTCAACTGGCTGAATAAATTACATGTGTCCATATATACGTGCACACCACAATAGTATTACATATTGCCTTGAGTAATGGCCTTTAGAGGAAACATCGGAGTCATGCTAACGAGGTAGCTGCCGTGACCCTTACATTAACCGCTGACAGATTATTCACGATACCTGCTTTTAACATTTAATGATAATCGTGCCGCATCACTGAATTGTCCTAATCAAAAAGATGTGGGGAGTATATCTTATCAAAGTCTGCACTATATTTTTATTACAACTGTAATATTGCAGGGACGCTGCTTTGTCTAGGTGTCTTGCGTGCTCTCTGTTTCCAATCTGAGCAGAAGGATCGACAAGGAAGACATGTTTGGGTTGGTGAAACCTTTGTACCTTGTTTTTATCTTCTCCTATTCCCCAAGAGTGATGGCAAGCTCTGTTAGATATGTGATCGGAATCGTGATCTAGTCCTGCCTTTTGAAAGATGCTTGTCAAACGCCTGAAATTTCCAAGAAAAAAAAAAAACTAGTGAGTGAGAACAATTACCAGCTTTTCTTTTATTTATGCTCTTCACTCTGATGTGACAGTCTGGAGCTCTTAATGCAGAATGTCAAATGGGCTCAGCGGGATGATCATTCCGAGATTTTGAGTAAAGCAGATGCCATTTGCATTTCTCCAAACTGTAGCAGCCGCCGAGGCTTCATTTGCCTTATCCTATTGTGTTTGGCACGCATGCCGCTCCTGTGATCTGGACGAAAAGGCATGCATGTAAGCTTGAAAAGTGTCTCATTTATGCGGTATTTGGAGTATCTTGATTAAGTCTGCTGGCAGGGCAATGCTGCTTGGATGCAAGCCGGAATTTCTTGCATGCTTTTTCATCTTGATGCAGCTCTCCAGTGTCCTTCATTATAAAAGAAAGATCCTTTGGAAAATGAATGAAGCTCGTTGCTTGTGCAGTTGTGTAAATACGATGGATTTTCCGATAAATTCGGCTCAGTAATCAACCGTGCTCCATGAAATTGGTTGTGTTTGAAAGGCTGGTGTTTTTATTCAGGAGCATGTTGACCACACTGGCTGTTTGTTGACCTGTTTACACATGGTCATTTGATGTGGTTAAAATATCAGGATTTTTTCCTACTCTTTCAGACATCCATTTGAACCAGATTCATTCTAATCTCTTTGAAACCACTTTGAGGTTTGAGAAGGATGTTTTTGCCAGATGTTATCCATTCGTCTTGTGTCTGACAACCTTCCAGTTATGTCACCTCATTTCATGTATGATCCTTGACTGCCTAAGCTGTTATACACAACAAAAAGCGGTTGGTTTTGAGATCATTTGCATATTGGATGATAAAAACGCCTGTCAAATTTCAGTCTAGCTAACTGGAGACATATTTCAGGAGTGTAGATGTGGTTTAAAAAAAATTCGTATCAGGATGCAATCTAGATGTGTGATGTGTTAAATGTCCAGGTGTAAATGGAGACCATGAGTCCTTCTTCATGTGCATTACGAGTGATATTTATTAGCATTTATTCCAAAATGATGGTTGGCATTGACACTGCTGTAGATTTTCTGATTTAATTTATTTGTCGCATAGTTCACATAATTTGTGATAGGGAAAGCGTACAGGGCAATTGATTGATTTTCAACCCCTTTGTATGTTTGGCATAGATTTTTTTTTTTACACCGGGTGCCCTTCCTGATGCAACCCTCCCCAATCTTTCCGGGCTTGGTTAGTATGCACTGGCTTGTGCAACCCCAGTGGCTGCACACAGACCCGTCGGCCGTGAGGTTCAAACCTCGGTGTCACTCTTGATTCAAAACTCAGCTTTAAAAAGCAGATTAGATTAGTACTGTTATTAAGAATGGCTTTTTCCAGCTGAGAATGATCTCCCGTCTCAAACTTTATCCTTTGAAGACCTAGAAAGCCATCCATGCCTTTAATACACCCCGGCTAGATTACTGCAATTCCCTCTATCTTGGTCTCCCCCAGTCTCAATTAATGCATTTACAGTTAGTGCAGCTGCTAGACTGCTGACAGGTACCAAGAAGAGAGAGCACATTACCCCTGTCCTGGCTTCTTTACACTGGCTCC
>JANZLB010047437.1:0-10279 GCA_026167865.1 Notarius quadriscutis
CCAGAATTGCCCTGTATTTAGTGCCATCCATCTTTTCTTCAGTCCTGACCAGCTTTCCTGTCCCTGCAGATGAAAAATATCCCCAGAGCATGATGCTGCCACCACCATGCTTCACTGTAGGAATGGTGTTCTCAGGGTGTTGGGTTTGCGCCACACACAGCATTTCCCAAAAAGATCAATTTTAGTCTCATTTGACCAGAGAATCTTCTTCCCCATGCAGACACAGGGAGAACATGCAACCTCCATGCTGAAAGGCCCTCATCAGTTGCTGGGCTCGAACCCAGAACCTTCTTGCTGTGAAGCAACAGTGCTAACCACTACACTGCCTTACATTTCATAAAAGTGACATCTGTTGATTCACAGATTTTGTTGCCAATTTAAAAAAAAATCCACATGGTTACAGAACATTTCTGATTAGATGTTAGCGCTGATTGTGAGGTACCATACAATCAAAATTCAGGCGAGTTGAGGAGGGGATTCCCTGCCAAGGCTGCGCACAGTGTGTTAGTGTGAACATGTAGCCTATGGGAAATTAATAATGTGTTGGATTCACACTCATCCCATGTTTCAGAAAATCGAAAATGGTGTCTTGGGCCCCTCTGGGGTGTCACCAATCCATGTGCAAAGTATGGAGTATGTGCGTCCAGCTATGTCAATTTGCATAGGTGAAGAGACAGAGTGACAGGCAGAGAGTTGTCTCTGTGTGTGTGTGTGTGTGTCGTGTCCATAGTTAGCTGGGATAGGTACCAGCTTGCCTGCGACCGTGCACAGGTTATGGATGTTCTATCCATGATATTTTATTGCATAGAAACTGGATATTCCCTTGTATTTGTAAAGGCTGTATGTGTTTGTATTTTTTGATATTACTGTTATAACAATGGTTGCTGCTTTCTTGGCCAGATCACTATTGAAAAAGAGGTTTTAATCTCAATGAGTTTTTACCTGGTCAAATAAAGGATGATGATGATGATGATGATGATGATGAGATGGAGGGAATGGAAAATCCACAAGATTAACCAATCATCAAGAACATTGACCACTTCCATAAAAGCACAACTGTTAACAGTTTGGGGTTCTGTAGCACTCATATGTATCTACATCATGCCAAAAAGAAAGAACATCAGCCATGACCTCAAAGAAGCAACTGTTGCTGAACATTAATCTGGGAAGGGTTACAAGGCCATTGAAAAACAATTTGAAATTCACCATTCTACAGTGAGTATTGTTGACAAATATAGAGCCTTCAAGACAGTTGCCAAACTTCCCAGGAGTGGGTGTCCCAGCAAATTCAGTCCAAGGTCAGACTATTTAATGTTCAAAATTGTAAAGAAAAATCCAACAGGTAAGTCATGTGACCTACAGACAAAAAACACATCTAAAGCAATTTGCTTTTGGGCTTCAAGACCATAAATATATTGCTACTATATGCATATGGAAAGAGCTGCACATCAACAATAACAATTTGCTCATGTTTGATTTCTTTTAGCTCAAACTTAGTGCAGTTTACAGATCAAAGCCATAACATTTTCTGGTTTCTGTAAAGCTCCATTGAAGGGTAAAGTATTTATACATTATTGATATCGATAGGACAAACCCTTATTATAAATAATGTACACAAATGCCGTGACCTGATTAATGATCATAAGCTTAAAAGTCCAAAAGCACATCAAGTTTTATTGCACATGGGCAACAATTATGGCATCCAGGATGTGATGTAAATTGTTGATAGCCAAATACCGGAAGTTAAGTGTAACTGATGTAAACATACTTGTTGGCCTGGATTTAGTCAGGTAAAAAAGAGCTATTTTCAAGTCAGTATGGATAACAGAGAAATTGGATATCTGTATGAACCTACATAACCTACAAAAAGGACTATCCACATCTGGGAACTGATTTCAGCAGCAAATCACCAGATGATTCTAATGATGAAATCGGTGGTGCATTGCAAACACAAAGTCAGGGAGGCAAGTCAACGTGTTCGGCCTTATATATGTCTATACAATTCTATCTAATCAGCTCACATTGCCTGAATCCATTTCCTGTGGATGGTGTTGGAATATTGTTGGCACAGCATAGGGTTTGAGTCTCAAGCGACCTGCGTAGCCCAAGCACTCGGCCTGTAGATTCCTTTCAAAGTCGTCGGGCTCAAAATGGTCCTCACAAACAACAGAATTTCTACGAAAGGAGAGTGTTTCTAAAGTGAGACCTGTTCCCCAAGTTGTGTAGCCACTGTTTAGCAAGTCATTTACATTGCTCGGTTGTTGGCAATGGAACACAGAAAAAATGCTTTTCCTTATTATCACGTATTATTTTTGCAACCATAAGCTTTGCACTCCAGCATGTTTCAACAATATTTTGTACGTCCAGCTACATTGCGGTGTCAGAAGAGACAGGAAGCCTATCAATGATACGATATCATGCTGACCTTCGACATGGGCAATGTGGCTGTGCCCTTTAGTGAGCTCAATTAATGAATAAGTGTAACGATTATCTTGTGTGTTATCACCATCTGGTGGGTGGAGAAATTTGTACTCCTTGAACGTGATCTTCCTGTATTATCTTGCTGAATTTGGTTGAGGTACCAATGTTTCCATATTACAGAAGGAAATTTATGTTGGTATTTTAATTGTAATCAGACCCAAATGTTGCATTTTCACTGATGCTTTTCTCTCTGTAAATCATTCTGAGGTTTAGATGTCTAACAAAAACAAGCCTCAGTGTGGGATTGATACTTATGGAAGGATGATTGTTGTATTTAGTTAATATTGTGCCTCACTGCCTTCTACACATTTTCTCACCATGTTTACTGAAGTCCAAATGTTTTTAAATAAAAAATTAAAAAAGTGCCACTCTTGCCTTGACAGTGAACTGAATATAAAAAATGCATACAATTTTACATTTGAACAATATTTATATACATATGAATACAAAGTAGAAATGAGCATTGATGTCTGTGTGAGTTTTAATTTTGTATAAACTCATTTGTAACACTTAGTTAATGACAGAAATAAACATTTTTGTCATTCCTAATATCTCGACCATCTTTTCTCAGTGGTTACATGCATTACAGAGTTTCCAGTTTATTGATTCTGACTGAAAATCAGATTAAATTGGATTAAAATCATTAGAACATAAGAACATCATATCTGAAGCACACACACACTTTATTAGGAATGCCTTCACACCTGCACATTCATGCATATCTCTAATCAGCCAATCATATGGGAGCAGCATTATGCATATAATGCAGATACAGGTCAAGAGCTTAACTTAATGTTCACATCAAATATCACAATTAAGAAGTGTGATCTCTGACTTTAACTCTGGCAGGGTGCCAGATAGACTCATTTGAGTATTTCAGAAACTGCTCATCTCTTGAGATTTTCACAATCAAGTGTCTCTCGAGTTTAGACAGAATGGTGTGAAAAACAAAAATGTTGAGTGATTGACAGTTCTGTGGGTGGAAACGCATTGCTAAGAGACATCAGAGGAAAATGGCCAGTGACAAGTTCCCCAAAACCATCATCGCACAAAGATCATCGTTAAATGGTAGAGTGCACAGCACAATGAATGCTCCCTCTTCTAGCTAAGATGCTCTTAGCATTAAGAGGCTTTTGGGAAACCTACCACAGATTGGTTTGAGCTGCCAGGAAAGATGTAAAAAGTCAAATAATCAGTCTTTACAACCATAGTGAGCAGAAACCCATCTCATAATGCAAAAACATTGAATCTTGAGGTGGATGAATTACAACATCAGAAGACTACATCAGGTTCTGCTCCTGTCAGCCAAGCACAGGAACCTGAGGCTATCATGGGCACAGAGTCATCCTAAATGGACAGTTAAAGATCAGGGGGGAAACAAAATCACCTTGTCTTTTTGCAATCTTCAACTGTCCAGTTTCAGTGAGTCTGTGCCCATGATAGCCTCAGACTCATGTTCTTGGCTGACAGGAGGGGAACCTGATGTGGTCTCCTGCTGTTGTAGCCCATCCACCTCAAGGTCTGATATGTTGTATGTTCCGAGATGCTTTTCTTCTCACCACAGTTGTAAAGAATAAAGAGCAAATAATGCTTATTTGAGTTACTCTAGACTTTTTGAGCTCAGACCAGTCTGGTTGTTCTCCTTTGATATCTCTTTTTAGAAAGGCGTTTCACCTTGCAGTCTGTCCTTGTACAGGATTTTTTTTTTTTTATCCACATGAAAATCCCCAGAGATCAACAGTTTCTGAAATACTCAAACCAGCCCATCTGGTACCAAGATTCAGGCCATGGTTAGGGTCACTGAGAACACATTTTTCCCCTCATTCCGATGTTTGATGTGAACATTAACTGAAGCTCTTGACCTGTAACTGCATGATTTTTTTGCATTGTGCTGCTGCCGTAAGATCAGCTGATTAGCTAACAACATGAATGTACAGGTGTTCCTACTAAAGTGGACAATGTAGATTTACAATAATCAATATGTTTCTGTAACACAGGAGTATATTCTTATTTCAAACAAGCTTCTCAAAATGTCTATATATTTAACACAGCTTTCTATAGGTGTCTTAATAAGTACATTAAAAATTGCAGAATGTTTCTCAAGTCTGTCTATATGGTAATGCTGTTCTCTATTTGGCTCGGGCACAGATAGAAATACGATGGTTCGAGACTCTTATTCTGCTTCAGAATGTCCTCCTCAATATTCTTCAGATCCTCCCTAAAGTTGTCAATCATCTTTTGGGCTGCCGGCTCAGTGAAGTACTCTTCTTTGTACTGTGCCAGAGGTACCTGAGCATGATAGATGGGGCAGAGGGCAGAAAGGAGATGTACTAAAAACAGAGAAATTCTGAAAAGAAGCTAAAAGTATTTAGTTGTACATATAATGTATGGAATTGAACAGATTAAGTAAGTCAGCAATAGTAATTGTGCTGGATTCCATCATTCCATCCAGTTTACTATAAACCTACAACCAACATCCTGTGCTTTATTTCTACATTTTATTTTGAACCTGTTTTGCAATGACATCTTGTTTAAACATGGAACAGACCACTTGAAGTGTTGACTCACTGCGTCTGGCTGACGTCTTCCCAAATGCCATGTTATTGCCAGCTGCACACATGACTGGCTGATATCTGGGAGTGTGTTCATGATCAGCTCCATTGTGACACTGTCCTTGTCTGTGGGTGGAGGCTGGCGCATGGTGCAAGGCGTGTTGGGCACCCACGAACAAAAGTCAAACTAAAGTATAGTGGAAAATGCACAAAAGGTCAATCTGAACAAGATGAAAACATGCAAGGGTGTGTTATTACAAGGGACCCACTGGCCAAAATGTACAATTTAATGATCAGTACATTGATACTTGCCTACTCACCTCTAACAGCAGTATACAGTTGCAGCTTGAGCCTTTTTAGTTGTGAAGACCCTATTTCTAAATCACAAGCAGTACAGGTGGGGAAACATGTTTTCCACCTCATCACCCTCAGCAGTGGAGCCCCCAGGGCTGTGTTCAGAGCCCCCTGCTGTACTCTCTGTACATTTATGACTGCATAGCCTCATCAGACTCCATCACCATTGTCAAGTTTGCTGACAACAATGTTGTGGTAGGCCTGATCTCCGATAGCAATGATGAGGCCTACCTGGAGGAGGTCAGAAACCTGACCTGATGCCAGGACCACAACCTCCTCCTAAACATCAGCAAGACAAAGGAGTTGATCGTGGACTTCTGCACAAAGCAAGTGAGGAACTACAAGCCCCTCTACATCAATGGGACCCCAGTGGAGAGAGTGGATAGTTTTCGGTACCTAGGCATTCACATAACACAAGACCTGTCATGCTCTTGCCACATCAACAGACTGGTTAAGAAGGCCCAACAACGTCTCTTCCATCTAAGATGTCTGAGACGTCCATTTTCCGCCGAGAGTGCTGAGGAACTTTTACACTATCGCCGAGAGTGCTGAGGAACTTTTACCCTGCACTATCGAGAGCATCCTGACAGGAAATATCTCCACCTGGTTTGGGAACAACACCAAGCAGGACATACGGGCTCTCCAGAGAGTGGTGCAATCAGCTGAGAGCATCATTCACACCAAGCTCCCTGACCTGCAATTTACCTATACACTAAGCAGTGCTGGACCAAGACCAGGAAGATAATGAAGGACCTCAGCCATCCCAACTATGGACTCTTCTCTCTGTTGAGGTCAGGGAAGTGCTTTCGCTCCCTTAAGGCCAACACAGAGAGAATGAGGAGGAGCTTCTTCCCTCAGACCATTCAGTCTCTTAACCAGGACAATAACTAGGTCTCATCACCACTTCGCTCTTGTCCCCCCCCCATTTCTTTCATCTCTTCATGCAATTTCATTACAGTGCAATATATATTTCTATTTTTTATTGAATAGTCTGAGCAACAGGACTTATTTTGGGGTTATTATTTATTATCCAACCAAAGTCAGGGTCCATGATGGTTAATGGAAATTGTGGAGCAGTGCAATATATATATTTTGATTGTAAGTGCATCTTTTTTAGTTTATAAAAATATATATTTGTGTGTGTCAGTGGGGGCATGGTCAAGCATTGGATTGTGAATGGAGGGCGGGGCCAGGGAAGGTGAGTGGCAAAGTCATTACACCTGTTGTCAATTAATGTTGTGTGTGTGTGTTACAGTGACGACGGAGGAAAGAAAAGGAGGGAGAGAGTGAAGAGGGGACTCTGCTGGGCAGCAGCGAGGGCATGAATGAGGTCTTTAAGTGTGGAGGACTCCATGGGGTGCTTCCCTTCAGTATCCCAGGTTTCGGTACCACTGTAGTATGTCCCTGACGTGGGTGGAATACTGAAGAGGGCACAGGTGAGAAATGGTGTCAAAACAGGCTTTATTTTCACTTTTCTTTTCCTCCTGCTTTTCACCTTTTATTATACTCATTCACGCACATGTGCTCTGGTCAGGAGAGAGTCCCCTCTTTGCTCTCTCCCTCCTTTTCTTTCCTCCGTCATCACTGCAACAGACACACACCCACAATATTAACTGACAACATTGCCACTCACCTTCCCTGGCCCCGCCATTCACAAACCGACACTTGACCACCCTCCCGCTGCCACTAATTATATATAACATATAATTTCCTTTTATGGTACATGGGTACCTGGTTTAGTTCTAATTTCATGAAAGAATACAACAATACCACTTACCTGTCCATTGTTGGTTGCTGCATGTTGTGCAGTGCTGATGAAGATGACCACACTCAAAAGTACGATCAGCTCTTGTTTATTCTTTAGTTCATTTGGCAGCCCTGTCACGCATGAATGATATGAAGAATAATTAGCGTTATTCTTAAGGATAAATGTAATCACAGCTCTTGCATGTAGTACAATTTGAGATCATTTATATTACCTCATGTCTGGTCATAGAAATAATTGATTGTGATAATTAGTTGCTTTTCATAATTTTTGTTTTTCATAATTCACCCAGACCATGTAATGCGATGGTAATAATGCCTCTGTCTCAACTTTTGTGTGTGTGTGTGTGTGTGTGTGTGTGTGTGTGTGTGTGTGTTACAGGCAATAAATTATAACTTTGTTTATATTTACAAAATACAATTAAGTTAGTCAGTCGAACGACTGAAAATCTTTTTTTTTTTTGCCAGTTAAATAAAGGTTTAAGTGAATTAAGAAATCATATCTTTTTGTTTTTATTTTATTTTGGAAAATATCCCAACTTTTCTGGAAATGGAGTTTGGAGAACAAAGAGAAGATTTCAAATGTTGAAACTGAGACTTGTATTGTTTTTTGAAAAAATATATGCTTATTTTGAATTTAATGCCATTAATACATTTCAACAAAAATTTGGAACGGGGCAACAAAAGACTGGAAAAGTTGTGTAATGCTAAAAAACAAAAAGTACCTGGGGGAACATCTCACAAATAAATCGGTTAATTGGCAACAGGTCAATAATATGAGTAGGTATTTTTTTAAAAAAGAGCGTCCCAGAGAGGCCAAGTCTCTCAGAAGTAAAGATGGGGGTTAGTTCATCACTCTATGAAAGACTACGTGGGCAAATCACGTAACAATTTAAGAATAATGTTGATCAAGATATAATTGCAAAGAATTTGGAGATCACATCATCTGTGGTATGTAATATTATTAAAGGATTCAGAGAATATGGAGAAATCTCTGTATGCAAGGAAGAAGGCCGAAAACGAATACTGTATGCCAGTGATCTTCGGACCCTCAAGCGGCACTGCGTTAAAAACAGACAAGATTCTGGAGTGAAAATTGCTACATTTTCTCAGGAACACTTCCAAAAACCATCATCTGTGAACACAGTTCGTCACTGCATTCACAAATGCAAGTTAAATTTCTACCATGCAAAGAAGAAACCATACATAAACAATATCCAGAAACACCACTGCCTTCTCTGGGCTCAAACTCATTTACGATGGACTGAGGCAAAGTGGAAAACTGTTCTGTGGTCTGACAAATTGAAATTTGAATTTCTTTTTGGAAATCATGGACACAGTATCCTCGAGCCTAAAGAGGAGAATGACCATCCAGGTTATCATCAGCTCACAGTACAAAAGTTAGCATCCAGGATGGTATGGAGTGTATTAGTATACATGGCATGGGTAGCTTGCACATCTTGGAAGGTACATTAATGCTGAACAATATGCACAGGTTTTGGAGCAACATCTGCTGCCATCCAGATGATGTCTTTTTCAGGGAAGGCTTTGGTTATTTCAGCCGGACAATGCCAAACTGCATATGGAGTATATTACAACTGCATGGCTCTGTAGTAAGAGAGTCCGGGTTTTAAAAGTGGCCTACCTGCAGTCCAGACCTGTTTCCCAATGAAAACATTTGGTGCATTATGAATTGAAAAATATGATGAGCACCCCATATTTACCCCTATTACTGTTGAGCAACTGAAATCCTATATCAGGCAAGAATGGGACAACATTTCACTTTCAAAACTATAGAAATTGGTTTCCTTATTTCCCAAATGTTTACAGAGTGTTTGGTAAAAGAAGAGGTGATGCAATACAGTGGTAAACATGTCTCTGTCCCAGCTTAAAAAAAAAAAAACATATATTTTTCAAACTACAATAAAATCTGTTTCAAAATTTGATATGTCAACTTTGTACTATTTTCAGTGAAGTATGATTTCCATATCATCGCATTTTGTTTTCATTTATATTTTACAAAGCATCCCAACTTTTTTGGAAACTGGGTTTTATTTGGGCTGACATGATTTTCATAATTTTGCCTTTGTATCTTACCACATGTATGGATTTGAAATTAACCGGTCAAGATGTGATTGAAGTAAAGACTTTCAGCTTTCATTCAAGTGGTTCAACAAAAATACTCAATTAACCGTTTAGGGATTACAGCAATTTTTTTTAAACATAGTCCCTCTATTTTCACCGGCTAAAAAATAATAGACAACTAAAGTGGATGATTGTAGAATTCTTTCCTTGGTGAAGTAAAACCCCTTCACAACATTGAGTCAAGTCAGAAACACTCTTGTGGAGGTAGGCCTATTATTGTCAAAGTCTAAAATCAAGAGACAGCTTCACAAATGTAAATACAGAGAGTTTCGCTCAAGATCCAATCCATTGGTAAAACTCAAGAACAGAAAGGGCTGTATGACGGTGGCCCAAAGAAGCCACCACCTAAGCAGCAGGTCACTCCACACACAACTGCTCCCATGGTACTGGAAGGACAGCAGCACTTCAGCACCTCTGTTTTGGATGGCCAAAAGTAGCATTGCCATAGAGTGGCCCGCTGATCTCACACAGCTCGAGCGGTATAAGCAGCTCTTCAACCCACCCTCCTCAAGCAGCCAGCAGAGTATAAAGAGGTGTTGCAACACACAGAGGTTGGTAAGGCTCACTTTGTGCATGTTGACTGGCTCTCACATTCCTTCTCCACCTAGGGCACATTACCGATCCCGAGGACAACACAGAAGACTTCCAAGAACTGTTTACTTTTTGCCAGTGGATGCAGCCACCTCACCTGCCTCTAGAAGATATCTGAAAGACCCAGATGCAGCCAGCCCCCACTTGCAACCTCACCAGTGGCTAGCTTGGGCCCTCTGGTGCTTGCACTGACTACACCATTCTCTCACGCTGCACTTTCCCAACCCTGTATTTTCATTAAATTGTCATATGTTTGTTTCAGGGCGGCACGGTGGTGTAGCGGTTAGCGCTGTCGCCTCACAGCAAGAAGGTCCTGGGTTCGAGCCCCGTGGCCGGCAAGGGCCTTTCTGTGTGGAGTTTGCATGTTCTCCCCGTGTCCGCGTGGGTTTCCT
>JANZLB010049038.1:0-10268 GCA_026167865.1 Notarius quadriscutis
GTAGTGGTTGCTCCAAATCTCAGCTGAGATTTTATGTCAGCCCCATGCTCAATCATACAGACAAACTGAAGCAATGCTGGAGGTATAGAATCAGTTATAGCGCTGTCACTGAAAATTCCATCAAACTTGAATTTGAATTTAAATATTACGATTTGCCTTTGTAATATTTTGACTGCTTTAGCAAGAATTATAGCATCAGAATAGTTTGAAGCATCTGACAAGACTGGGCCAACATCTTT
This sequence comes from Notarius quadriscutis, assembly GCA_026167865.1. Lineage (NCBI taxonomy): Eukaryota > Metazoa > Chordata > Actinopteri > Siluriformes > Ariidae > Notarius > Notarius quadriscutis. The sequence goes on from JANZLB010049038.1 coordinate 240, forward strand.
CTTGAATGCCAGAAGAATATCTCTTCCTTTTTTGTCTGCCTCCATCTCAGGAATCTCTGCTAAAAGCCTGTTTTTCAGTCTAGTAGAGTTCACATCTGGGATGTCTGTCAAACTGTTGAAGTCTCTGTTGTCAGGCTAACCAATTTAGCAAGTCGGAAAACAATAGGCTCATCACTGTTGTTTCTGCTCTCAATTATGTAAGTGAGCAGCTCTGAGAACACACGTGGGAAAGCTTCTCTTTCTGGAGAGACCTCATTTTTTCTTGGTTCTCAGCTGTTGAATGATGTACCCTCACTCTGTTGTACAGGGCTGTTAAGCAGGGACCATGGTACTTCAACTCCTGTGCCACGACATCACCACCACTCAATATAGCCAGAAGTCTAACATCATTGAGGATTCGAGCACATTCATTGAGTTTGTCATTCAGTTGCATGGTCATTGCATGGTAAAGTTCAGACACAGGTTCTATCTTTTCACACAAGAAACACTGCTGCACTTCAAGTGTTGTCCTGAGCAATTTTGAGGCTCCCTCATCAGGGTCTTTCTGGATATCAGCTGCCCTTCTTCTTGCTTGCTCAAGCTTGCTGTTATTAAACATCAGACAACAGCTTTGATGATATTTAGCTCTGTTCCACCATCTCCATCGTCCAATCGGGACATGTCTAATTTGATTGGCAACTGATTTATTTTTTGAAGAGAGGTACATTTTTTAAAATCGTGGAGTAACCATCATTGGCACATGGATAATGGGTTGGAGGGGATTTCAATTCTTCCTTTTTGCCTGTTTGACAGAGACAACACTTCCTCCAGTCTGTCTTGGGCACACAACTCAGTGGATTCGATTCAAACATTTCTACATAATGGTTCAGATGAAAATGATGGTAGGACTACATTTAGAGACACTCTTATATGTGTTGGCCATCCCCCCTGAGTGTGGGTGGAGTTTCCCATGTGAAATAAAAGGTTCTCTGCTTTAGTAGTATGAAAATTGATATATTTTACAATTTTCCCACAGAAAGCGTGAGAAGGGTTCTAATTGTGGTGGTGGTGGGGTGGTGTCTGTTTGAGTGTGTGAGTGTGTGTGTGTGTGAGAGAGAGAGAAAGTGAGAGGAAGAGAGAGTGAATGAGTGAGAAGGATGAGGCAATCATATTCTGTCTCTCATTTGCAAGTTAAACACACATCAGTTTTGGCCTAACACTGGTATTTTTACTCCTTATATCCTTTATTATTGTAACACTTAAACATGAAAACTTATGTTGAAAGGATAGAGCGGAGAGTTGGAACTTTTGTGTTGAAGGTTTTGGAACCCTGGGGGAGGAACGGGAGGAGCCTCTCTGGAGGGAAACGGGGAGAGGAGTATATATGTCCGGGCGTGAGCAGCCTTTAATGTTGTGTGCTGATAAATGGTGAATAAACCCTTTGGAAGTATTGTACACAATCGGCCTCCGGAATCTCTCTACATGCCCAGAACCCACTTTACACTGGTAGCAGCGGTGGTGAGTCTTTTTTTTTTTTTCCGTGTCGGATTTTTTTTTTTTCCCTCTGTTAACGCGCCGTGCTAGTTTACGCCAGCAACTGTAGCCTACTCCTGCACGGAAATCGCCTGTATTTTTTTTTTGGCTTGTGGATGTGTATTGCGTTTTTTTGTTAGCAAGTAACAGGCGTGGTTACCTCACGAACTTTACCTCACACGGATTACCAGCGAGGCTACTGCAGTTTTTTTTTTGTTTTTTTTTTCTTTTTTCCTCGCCTCTCTGTGGACTTTGCCTACACAATGTCGGATGGGGACAATGCGCGTGTAGCTCGTGAAGCTCACGATCTACCACCACCGACTGAGAATGCTCCTGCAGTCGGGACTGAAGCTTGTGGTCAGCCACCGCAACCAGAGGCTCCAGCAGCTCGTGGTCAGCCGCCACCACCATCGACTACGAACGTTCCGCTTCCTTTTCGGATTGATCTTCCTCCTCCTTTTTGTGGAGACAGCTCGGAGCCGTTTCATTCGTGGGTACAGAGATTTGAAGTGGCGCTGGCTGTGTCCACTACACCGTTGGATAAAGCCAAGCTTTTACCTGCTAAGTTAAGTGGCCCTGCTTTTTCATACTGGCAGACTCTTTCTCCTGCCATTCAGAACAATTATGCTGCTGTCAAAGCTAGTCTGACGGCTGTTTTTAACAGACAGCCTTTTATTGCTACATTTCAGACCTACCTAAATGCACGTCCACGCAAGCCTGAGGAGCCCCTTGCGGTTTATGCTGCTGAACTGACTACCTTGGTGTCTGAAGCTTTTCCTACCTATGATGCTCAAGCAAAAAGCTCTGAAGTTTTTAGGCGTTTTGTGACTGGGCTGGACACCTCTCTCCAGCTCAAAATTCATGAGCATGGTGCTGTGACCCTGGATGCTGCTCTTAAAGTAGCAACACAGTGTGAGAGAGGTCAGTTGGCTATTAGTATAGCCTCTCCATCCTCTGTCTTCCCAGTGACTGTTGGTCGCACTACTCCGTCCAACCCCTCCACGCCTATGGTGGAGCTGACTGCCGCCATCGCTGAACTTCGGGCTGATTTCAAGGCTTTACAACGCTCTCAAGCACAGACATCAGAAGACAGACTGGATCAACTCTCACGGCAGGTCTCCAGCCTTCGCCAGGAGGTGTCAGGAATTATTCATCCACAACTGCACACCTGCGCAGCGACTGACTACACCAACCAGCAGCGTTCATCAGACCGCAGTGCTGCCTTCTACACGTCGCCACATCAGCCCTTCAGCCGTGATGACGTCCCTCTTCCTCCTCGACTGCATTCTCCTGGGTGGTGGCAGGCCCGCTCGACCTCTCACCAGCCACCCTACAGTGACGGTGGTTACCATCGACGTAGCCCCTCACCTGCCTATGTCCGTGAGTCTGCCCATGGCCACCTGCACTTCACTGACCATTACACATCCACCAGACCATATTACACTGATTACCCCAGCCGCTCTCGTTCTTGGGAGCGTCACTCTCGCTCTATTGAACACCCCTCTTACACTAGTCATGCCACATACACCCGTAATGCTCGCTCACCTTCTCCTAGCCCTCACTACAACCAAGCCACACATACTGAACACCCCAGTTATGCTAGGCATGCCACATACCCTCGTGCTCGCTCACCTTCTCCTAGCCCTTACGGCGACCAACCCCCACATAGCCAGAGGCAGCATCGCTCCCCCACGCGACATGTTCGCTTTGCAAAAGACACACGTGATCAGGGAAACTACTAGAAGCTGCCATGACGGATCGCATGACCGCTTCTCTTTCGCCAATGGTCCACACTAAGACACATAGCTCGGAACACATAACTCCTACACCGTTTATTCAACTTACCCTAGCAGCTACAGAGGTACATGCTTTGGTAGACACGGGATCAGGCCTTTCTCTAATTTCGGATGACTGCCGTAGGTCTATACCGGCATTAGTCACTCAGCCCATTTGCAAATCATTTACCTTGGCTACTTCTGTCACCGGACACTTTTTAGACGTCTTGGGCACTATATCCGCACCGGTACATGTAGGTGACGTCACTCTGCCGCATGTCTTTCATGTTGTCCGCACAGCTAGCCATCCAGTAATATTGGGTTGGGACTTTCTTACCAAACACCAGGCAACAGTCAATCTACCCCAGGCGACTGTACAACTTTACAACACCGAAGTGCCCTTTTCACAACCTCAGTCCCTCATACCTGTCCAGGTTGCTGCTGTAACCATCTCGGCTGTAACAGTCCCGCCTATGTCAGAAATGGCCATATCTATCTCAGTGCTGGGTAGTACAGCGCTGGCCACTCCCTCCGACCCATATGTTGGGTTGTTAGAACCACACGTGTCTCCCACTACAAGTTTGGCGGTTGCTAGAACACTCACCTCAATTGAAAATGGAAAGGGTGTTGTCAGAGTCATTAACCCCACTCAGGATCCTGTTCTGCTTGATAGTGGATGCCCCGTAGGACAGGTGTTTGCAGTAATAGGTCGCCCTCATGACGAATATGCACTGGTGTCGTCTGTCACAGTTAATGGCAAACCAGAGTACCTAACTCCTGTTGTGTCTGTGGGTGATGCTTGCTCATCCTCAGAGGAGCAGTCACAACTTCAACAGCTCATCAAGGAGTTTGCTGATATATTTAGTGCTCATGCTCATGATTATGGCCAGACAACGCTCGTCACACATAAAATCAATACCGGCGATGCTGAACCAATAAAACTACGTCCCTATAGAGCATCCCCAGCAACCCAGGCTATTTTGCAACAGGAAGTGTCAAAGCTTTTGGAGCATGGGGTGGTTGAAGAATCATGCAGCCCATGGTCAGCGCCCGTGGTGCTAGTCAGGAAAAAAGATGGAACTCACCGGTTTTGTGTCGACTTCCACCGTTTAAATGCTGTCACAATCAAGGATTCACATCCCCTTCCCCGGGTTGATGATACATTGGACAGACTAACAGGAGCTAATATTTTTAGCACAATCGATCTGACGGCTGGGTATTGGCAAATCCTGCTTAACCCTACAGACAAAGAGAAAACTGCCTTCTCTACGGGTGCCGGCTTATACCAATTCCGCATGATGCCAATGGGCCTGTCCAATGCCCCTCCTAGTTTTCAGCGCTTGATGGAGCTGGTACTTCGTGGCTTACATTGGAGTATTTGCTTAATTTATTTGGACGACATAATAGTATACAGCCAGAACTTCCCGCAACACCTTCAGCACTTGAAGGAGGTCTTCCAGCGCTTCCGATCAGCAGGTCTAAAACTAAAGCCTTCGAAGTGTCACCTGGCCTGTTCTTCAGTCACATTCCTTGGCCATCGCGTCTCCAGCAAGGGGGTGGAGCCTGACCCTGCCAACACAGAGAAGGTCGCCAACTGGTCAGTCCCACAGTCAGCCACGCAAGTCAGAGCATTTCTGGGGCTGTGTTCCTATTATAGGCGTTTCATTCAAGATTTTGCAAACATCGCTGATCCCTTACACCGTCTTACACACAAAGGGGTGCCATTCATATGGTCAAATGAAGCAGAGGAGGCCTTTTCAGTACTGAAGCAGGCCTTAACATCACCACCAGTCATGGCGTTTCCAAATCTTTCAGTACCTTTCCTTCTCTACACGGATGCGTCACTCCATGCCATTGGTTCGGTCTTGTCGCAGAGGGTGAACGGCCAAGAACATGTCATCGCATATGCTAGCCATCTGCTTTCAGCTTCAGAGAGGAAATGGTCTACGTTTGACCGTGAGCTGTGGGCCATTGTGTGGGGCGTTCGTCATTTTCGCCATTATCTTGCAGCTCACCCCTTCACCATCATTACAGACCACAAGCCATTGGTAGGCCTCAGAAAGCTGCCATTGGACCAGGACCCCACTGGATGTCGAGCCCGCTGGTCCGTGGAGCTGGACCTTTATGACTGGCGCATAGTCCACCGTGACGGGGCTAAACATCTTAACGCGGACGCTATGTCTCGCTGTCCACCCTCGGAGCCCACGGAGAACCATAGCCCTGCTCAGCTAACAGATGCTGCAGATAGGGCTACACAGACAGAGGAGATCACTGAGACATCTACCGCTGACCACAGCACGCCAATTCATCACATACAATTAAAGACAGAGTGGAACATTGCACAACAACAACAGGCAGACCCAGACCTTGCCACAGTTTTGTCATGGGTCACAACGGGCCGTCGACCACCTGTATGGAGGTTACGCGGGGCCTCTGCTTACCTCAGGAAAATGTGGTCCCAGTTCAGCCGTCTTACCATAACCAATGGCCTATTGGTCAGAAGTGCACTCTCCCCTCCGGGAATAGAGCAGGTAGTTATCCCCACATCTCTCATCCCTGACGTACTACATCATGTCCATGGTCATCCAGGTGCAGGTCACTATAGTTTTGCCAAATCGTTAGACAAGGCCCAACGAAAATTCTATTGGTCATATATGTCTACTGATATTTCCAAGCACTGCACCCCGTGCCTAGCTTGTCAGTCGAGGTGTTCCCCTGTGCCTCGCCCCCAGGCTTCTTTAGTCTCTATCTCTCCTGACCAACCCTTTCAGATTGTTGCTGCTGACATAATAGAATTACCAATGTCCACGAAAGGCCACCGTTATGTCTTAGTTATGATGGATTTGTACACCAAGTTTGTCAACCTCTACCCTTTAAAGGACCAAACTGCTGTCTCTGTGGCACACTGCATTTTTGAGAAATATGTCCCACAGCATGGAGTTCCTGAATCACTTCATTCAGACCAAGGAAGACAGTTTGAATCAGATCTGGTGAAACAGCTGTGCACTCTTCTGTCCATCCATAAGCTTCGCACATCGCCTTACCATGCACAGTGCGACGGAGCCGTCGAGCGGTATAATCGCACCTTAAAAGAGGAGCTGGCCAAGTACCTACTGAGCGTTGGGCAGGAATGGGATGACCATTTACCCCAGATTGCACTGGCATATAATACAACTACACACACAAGTACAGGGTTCACACCTTTCTTCTTAGCCCATGGTCGTGAGGCTCGAATTCCCTTGGATAGTTTACTCACACCTGACACCCACCATACTTTAGCTACAGGCGGTACCCCAGCTGCATACGCTCACCATCTACGCCAGCGCCTTTCTAGTGCTTATGAGTCAGCCACTGCTTTTAGAGATAAAGCTCAGGAACAGCAACGCCATTACTATGACCATCACCAGAAATATTCCCCATATCAGGCAGGCGATCTGATTTTAGTGGATGATCCAGCCCACCAACGCAACAAAATAGCGCCACGCTGGATTGGCCCATACCAGGTCATACAGCCTCTGGCTCCTTCTGATTGTTCCCCACCAGTCACCTTTTTAATGCGTGATCTTTCAAGGCCTGAGGCTAAACCAAAGGTTATCCATTACAATCGCACTAAACCATTCATTAGTGATCCGTCACAGCCCATACAGTACATTACACCATCCAACAGACACCTGGCCCCTCCAACAACCCTCTCTGGGTTCCTGCCATGCCATAGTTTGCCAGCAACACCAACATTTCACCAACAGCCCATTATACACCCACCTACACCACAACAGCCTCAACACGCACACAGAGGGGGCAACATCTGGCACTGGACCTACCCTAGGGCCCAGGCCGTCTACAGATTCCCCGACACAGGTGAACACACCTGTGGCCCCTCATGGGCTCAGGCCCTCTGCAGATCCCCCGACGCAGGGGAACACACAGGTGTCCATTCGTTCACTTCCAGGTCGGGCACAGCGCATGCCCTCTTACCTTTGGGACTTTGAACTGTCATAAAACTGTCAAAAAAAAAAAGTTGAAACATTTGTTATGGTGTTCGTTAAAGCACTATTGTTGCAGTAGTATTGTGTACTGTATACCTATATAGGCCTACATTCTGTTGTTTTGCTATTTGGGCTGCTCACCTACTCCAATGTTAGACTAGGACAGTCTGCTGCTTGTTTTCTCTGAACATCAGATCCATATACAGGTATTTTTTTTGTAATTACCTTAATAGTCCTGTGTTGTTGTTGTTTTTTTGTCTTGCTTTTCTGTTTAGGATTTTGAAATGAGGACATTTCTTTGGGGGTAGGGGAGTATTATGTAACACTTAAACATGAAAACTTTTATGTTGAAAGGATAGAGCAGAGAGTTGGAACTTTTGTGTTGAAGGTTTTGGAACCCTGGGGGAGGAACGGGAGGAGCCTCTCTGGAGGGAAACGGGGAGAGGAGTGAATATGTCCGGGCGTGAGCAGCCTTTAATGTTGTGTGCTGATAAATGGTGAATAAACCCTTTGGAAGTATTATAAACAATCGGCCTCCGGAATCTCTCTACATGCCCAGAACCCACTTTACAATAATAACCTAGAGATGTCCAGAATATTGCAAATTAAGTGTATATGTTGTTGAAAATTGATCTGCCAGGCACACAGTTTGTCTGGTCAAAGTGAATGAGCTGTTCCATTACCTTACCTTATCTGGTTACTAGTGTTGTAGTCGAGTAACTAAACCTCAAGTCCAAGTCTAGTCTCGAATCCCCAGTATTCAAGTCTGAGCCAAATCCAAGTCATTAAAGAAATTTTTGAGTCGAGTCGACTATTGATCCAAGTCAAGTCCAAGTCAAGTCCAAGAACAAGAGTCCAGCCACACCATTTGATGGTGACTATTGCTGCCTTTATGTGAAACCATCTCTGCTATTGTGCTGGACTAACATTACTGCTTGACAAGCTTTTTATCTGTAGCCTATTAACTAAAATGGGGCAATTTTAGTTAATAGGCTACAGATAAAAAGCTTGTTCATCATTCAGCAAGCCCTGCTATCAACAGGACAAATAACATGAAAGAGGGTTAGCACTAACTAGTTCATCAGTCAGCGAGCAAGCCCCGCTATCAACACAGCAATGAACATTGCATGTCACTTACTTCTCTGGGTGTAGTCTTGCCAAATGATAATTGAAGTTTGAGGTTGTCCCCAACATCTCCTCGATAGTTCTACATATGGAACACACAGCAGTGCATTTTTTCCACTGCACAAGAAGTCTGTATAAGCAAAGTGGACAATCCTAGGGGCATTTTCTTCAGGCATTTTAGCACCATTAACATTAGTTTGTTCCTGAACATGACATATGAGCAGGTAAATGTGCATTCTCTTGCACAAAATTAGTATAAAAATGTAGATATAAATATCTTTATGCCAAATTATTATGGCATGTTACAAAAAATAAAGAAAAAATCAGAGTCCTTGTCTCCAATTTATAAGTCTGAATGCAGGTAATGCACAAGTCCAAGTCCAAGTCATCAGTGTTCAAGTCTAAGTCAAGTCATGAGTCCTTAAAATAAGGGCATGAGTTAAACTCAAGTCCAAGGCTTGGACTTGAGTACTACAAGCCTGCTTGTTACTAATGCTTTTGAGAGCATCTTAAGACTGATTTATACACAAGTAGCCTCTGCCATTGTGAGCATTTATACTTGTGTATTGGTGCATTTGCATAACTACAGTTCACTGCCAAAGCCCTAGTTGGCAGTGGGATTTCTATGCCCCTGTGTTGAGTTTCTTTGGGTACTTCAAGTAATCGTGACTGAAACTGAGCACATCGTGTTGGAGTTAATAAATGTTGAACAAGTGTTACTTGTACTGAAATTACTGCAATGCAGTCAAGAGAGAAGATGTCTATGGAGATGGTGGGTACAACCATTGAACAGACTGAGGCAGAAGGAGAGTCAATTTTCTGTGTTTGTCCAGCCAGTGAGAGACATGGACAAGGAAATCCATGTTTGGCTCTAGGTAGGTAGGTTTGATGATTTGGTTAATCATATATAATCATTTATTTCACATCAGTGTATGCACAGTGTGCCTGTAGACATTACTCAGAGACTGGCAATCACCATTCAAGTTTTAGATTAGTCAACAGGCTGTAGCAGCTAGCTATAAATTGGCATCAAGCACTGTGTCTTCCATAATTTCAGTCATCTGTAAAGCTTTATGGAAAGCATTACAACCTGAGTTCCTTTCCTGGAACTTTATAAGTGACTCCAGAATGTTCTGAACTTTGTCAGCAGCATTGATGGAAAACACATGAACATCAAGGCACCACCACATGCCAGGAGTAACTACTACAACTACAAGTGTGCACACAGTATTGTCCTGATGCCTACCTGCAATGCCAGATACTGGTTTCCTGTGGTAAATATAGGGGGATACAGACAGGAACGTGATGGGAGAATCTTCAAGGGGAGCAGATTTGGTTCTTTGCTGCTTGAACACAAACTGAACTTGCCCCCATCAGTCAGTCTTCCTGGAACAGGAGTAAAAATCCTGCATGTATTCTCCCATTTGGGTTTTTTGATGGTGTAGTGGTTGGCTGCTTAATGTCCCAGGGTTCCTTCATGACTATGTTACCTTCTGGTTCTTCCTTTTAGGTATGCTGTCATAGTTGTCTTGCCAGAGTCCCTGCTTGCACTCAATACAAAATGTATACTGTTCTTACTCATTAGGTGACACTGGGCATACCTAACAACCTGTGCCCCCCCTCCCGGCCCC
>JANZLB010050286.1:0-10259 GCA_026167865.1 Notarius quadriscutis
GGCCATGGCTGCCCCATGTTAACCTAACTGCATGTCTTTGGACTGTGGGGGAAACTGGAACACCCAGAGGAAACCCACACAGACACGGGGAGAACATGCAAACTCCACACAGAATGGCCCCCGTCAGCCACTGGGCTCGAACCCAAGACCTTCTTGCTGTGAGGCAACAGTGCTAACCACTACACCACCATGCCAGATTCCTTGAATCATTTAATGATATTATGCACCAAAGACGGTGAAATATCCAAATCCCTTCATATCTTTCTTTGAAGAACATTGCTTTTAAACATTTCAATAATTTTTTCACACTTTTGTTGACAAACTGGAGATCCTCAGCCCATCTTTGCCCCTCAAAGACTATGCATTTCCTGGATACTAATTTTGTACCAAATCATGATTACAGTCACCTGTTGACATCACCTGTTTCAAATTATTTTCATTTTCCATACCATTCCAAGTTTTTCTGATCTGGGGTTGTAGCATTTGTTATTTTGGTATTGATAAATTCCAGGGAGTTGAATACTTTTGAAAACCACTGTATATGCAGGGTACTGTGTTGAGCATAGTAGTTCAGAATGTAGTTTTTAGTTAAATACAGGTAAATCAATACATCTAGGAGCTGTTGATGTGTTAGCTGTCTACTAAATAGAATTTTTTTCTGATCCAGCCCACCTGACAGTGGACAAAGAGTAATGTGGCCCATTACCTAAAATGAGAATGTATAGGAACCATGGCTCAGATAGATCAGAAGACTTGGAATCACACAGGTCAGAAGACTTGTCTCGGTTGGGGAGAGGACACTGGCATTGTTTGTTGGCCGCTTCTCCGTCCGAGCTCATCAGTTTACAATAATGTATAATGTCAAGTATACTATTGTTATTACATTTCAGTAAATCTTTTGGATGTTTACTTGTTTTATAAGGATTCTACTGACTCTAGTGGCTGTTTTATCTACCTGTTGCTGTCAGTGTACTACTGCTCGGGGACTCCCATGTTTGTTCGGTGCTTCCATCATGAGGTGTTCATCTGTGCAGCCTCTCAGGTTTGGCATTTCCTGGTGCAGTCTGCCTTAATGCCTGGCCCTGGGATCTACAGTTTCTACAGTTGAGTCACTGCTGAGCACTGACGTCTGACCCTCTGTGTTGGACGGTTCTCCTCTGCACATCATGTCCATAAGATAATGGCTAACAAACTAAATTCTCCGCAACCAGCATGATGTTGAGTTATTCTGTCAACCAGCTGTTAAAACCTAACAACTATGCCATTTCATCATGCATATCAATTATTAAACAACTTGGACTCCTTTGCCGGCCCTGTTACATTCACAGAAGCTCCTGTAGAAAGTTTGTTTACTCCCAATTTCGTCACACCATCCCATTCTTCTGGTCAGCTGCACACACTGTCACACCTCAGACACATCATCAGAGCACTGTTGCTCTTCAGACTAGTAGCACTGGGGTTTCCATGACAACACCACTCACAGAGCAAGATGGAAAATGTGGAATGGATTTCAGTCTACTTCGGCCAATACAGAGACTCACTGCCTTGTCTAATATCCAAATTGAACTATTTAATGCACAATCTGTCACAAACAAATCTTGCCTCATACACAACCATATTCTGGATAAGTGTTTGGACTTGATGTGCCTGACAGAAACCTGGCATCAATCAAATGTTTTTTTTTTCTGCTCTAAATGAGATCTGTCCTCCCGGCTATTGCTAGCTCCAGAAAGCCCATAGCACAGGTCATGGTGGTGATCTGTCAGTCATCTACCGCAATGAACTGGATTTGTCTCCTTTGCCCCTGCCAGAGTTATCTTCTTTTGAATGCTTGCCATTTAAATGTAAGCCCCCTTTTTCCATGACAATACTTCTCATTTATCGGCCACCCGAACCAAACCCATATTTCATCTCTGAGATGAGCAACCTTCTTTCAACATTTTGTATAACCTCTGCCAATATTATAATACTTGGAGATATGAGCATCCATGTCAATACCCCCTCCTGCTGTTTTGCAGCTGAATTCCTCCAGTTATTGGATTGTTTTAACCTCAGACAACTTGTCAATGTCCCCACACATTATATACTTATGTGATATATACTTATATCAAGGGGTATACTCTTGATCTGGTCATCACTGATTCTGCCCCTCTCAGCAATCTACCTGTGTACGATCTGGGTATGTCCAACCACAAGACTGTCTCCATGGAGTTGCCATTATTATCCCCCATTATCAAGCCCAAACACAAAATCTGCTTTAGAAAATTGAATAACATCAACCCAGAAATTATAACAGTTGATCTCCAGCATCTTCTTCAAGCAGACATTAGCCAATGACACAGTGGATTTCTACAATAAAACCTTGAGCAGCATTCTGGATCTCCATGCTCCTGTCAAAACCAGAACCATCACCTTCTTCTGCTCAGCCCCCAGGTTCACCAGTGAGCTATGGAAAATGAAGGCAAATGGGCATGCTTTCAAGTGGCATTATAAAGCTTCAGGTCTTACAGTTCACAAGCTAGCATATTGGGAACACCAAAAGGAATACTCAAAGTCCTTTAGAGAGGCACAATCACAGTTGTACTCAAATGTCATCAAAAATAGCCTTGGAAAGTCAAAGCAGTTATTTTCCACTGTCAGTCATTTTCTCAAACCATAAACCCCCTCACTTACAGAAACTACAGAAGAGTACTGTAATAACTTTATGGTCTTCTTCAAAGCAAAATTTGACTTAATTCATTCTGTTCTTTCTGGTTCCTCCACTCTACCTGTCCTGGCTGCCTACTCACATTTTGAGATCTCCCAAGCCCTTAACTGCTTCCCAGAAATTTCACAGCAAGAGGTCAAGGATATCAACAGGAGAATGAAACCCTCCACTTGTGCCCTTGTCCCCTTTTCTATAGCCCTAGTGATAGCAAATATCTCTGCCATAAGTCCCCTGATCACCACTGTAATAAACCTCTTCCTTCAGGCCAGCTATCTGCTCTAAAAAACACTATAATCAGACCACTTCTCAAAAAACCCATTCTTGATCCAGAAGTTTTTGCCAATTACAAGCCCATTTCCAATCTCCTATTCCTCTCCAAAGTAGTGGAAAAAGTAGTTGCTGCCCACCTTCAGGACCACCTCATGCACAACAACCTTTTTGAAAGTTTCAGTCTGGTTTCCATTCTGCCCACAGCACAGAAACAACTCTGGTTAGAGTTACAAGCAACCTACTGATGGCAACTGATGCTGGCTCACCTTCCCTCTTCATTCTTCTTGATTTGTCTGCTGCATTCGACACTGTTGACCATGGTATACTCCTCAACCAGCTACTGTACATCACACCATTGGACTCACTGGCATGACCCTTAACTGGTTCAAATCTTCTCACTGATAGAACAGAGTGCATTTCCTTTGGAAATGCAAGATCCCAGACACACACTGTCACCTGCGGGGTCCCTCAGGGGTCAGTCCTTGGCCCCATCCTCTATACATGCCCTCCCTTGGTCATGTCATTTGTCACTATGGAATTTAATTTCATTGTTACCCTGATGATATACAACTTTATATAAAAACAGATCCTCCTATATAAAAACACTCCTCTGTATCTTCCCCATCATCATCATCATCATCATCATCATCTATCACAGTCTGTCTGGAGGAGATAAAGGTGTGGATGAATCACAACTTCCTCCAGCTGAACAGCTCCAAAACTGAAGCAATCTTGGTTGGTACCCCACAACAAGGATTACATTCTCTGACCATGATATTCCCATCTCCTCATCAGTCACCAACCTTGGTGTAAAATTCGACACTCAACTCACCTTTGAAGCCCATATCAAACATCTTTGCAAGATCTGTTTTCACCATCTCAGAAATATTGCCAAACTCCATCCCACTCTCACCTTATCAGATGCTGAAAAGCTAGTCCACGCTTTTGTCTCCTCCAGGCTGGATTACTGCAATGCACTTCTCAGTGGGATCCCTAGCAAGAGTCTTCAAAGACTACAATACATTCAGAACAGTGCTGCAAGGATCCTGATCAGAGTGTGAAAGTATGAACACATCACACCCATTCTCCGTTCACTTCACTGGCTCCCTGTCTCTGCCAGGATTGAATACAAGGTACTTGTACATACAGGATTGAATACTTCTTACTCACCAGTGCATCTATGGAAATGCCCCCATTTACTTGAAAGAATTACTCACCCCACTAACCTCAATGCGATCCCTCCGCTCTACCCACTCAAATTGCCTCTGCCACCCCAGGACTAAGCTCAGCACCATGGGTGATTGAGCCTTCTGTTCTGCTGCCCCTTACCTATGGAATGCCCTCTCTGACCATCTGAGGGCACCACAGACTACTGAGAGTTTTAAAAAAGGACTTAAAATATTTTTAGCAGAACATATGACTCTTAATTATGCTTTATTTCTGTTCATTTTTATGTTGTTTCTATCTGCCTTTTTAATGATGTTTCTACCTTGTAGCACTTTGAGATTTGTGCTAAATGTAAAGTGTGTTACAAATAAAATGTATTATTATTATTATTGCTCCTACATGCTGTAAAGTGTAGTGTACTGTTAGATTAAAAAGCAGTCAATAAGGAAATTCTGATTAACCATCTGGATCGTATTTGCTTCATTTACAGGTGTAATTGAATGCAACAATCAATGCATAAAAAACAGCAACAAATAGCAATTTGCAGAACGTAATTTTTCAAGTCCTTACAAACTTCTACAGCTGCTGAGATACATCATTCCAGCTCTAATGCATCAAAGGACTTTCTAATAGTGATAGCAGTAAAAGTGTATTGTGGTAATTTAGAATGTTTCAGATAAATGCAATAAATTAACAGATTTAAGTGAAGCTGTTAATGTATTATTGCTCTACCAAACTGATTATGAATGTGTATTGTTCTGTTCCATAAAGTGTATCCATAAACATTCCTACTCCCTGAAATATACTGTAGTATAAACTGAATGATCAGTTTACTGTAACACGGCTTCAGTTCCAGCTACCTGAAATAAATTGTAACAAATACGACACAAGGGAGTGCTGACAGTGCCTCTGCCCCTTGCACCATGGCTACCCATAGTCACGATAATTCTCTCTTTTCTTTTCAAATGTACATCAAATACCATATTGCATTTTATATTTTTACATTTTTGACCAGTACTGGATGCTCTTGTCTTCTGTAGCCTCAGATACCTGTTCTTGGATGACAAGACTAGAACCTCATGTGGTCTTCTGCTGTTGTAGCTCATCCCCTTCAAGGTTGCATGCGTTGTGCATTCTGAGATGCTTTTCTGCTCATAACGGTTGTATAGAGTGATTATTTGAGTTACTGTAGGAATTTCGGCTCTCAGACCTGCAGCTCACTGGATATTTTTGTTTGTTTTGCACAATTCTGTGAACATTCTAGTTTATTGGACAAACTATCAGAATCTACTACAAAGTATTTTACATTATATTACATTTACAACTACAGCATCGGAAAGATACCCTTATCCAAAGTGAATTACAGATGTGAAAAGATATTGAATTTTATCTTATTTATACAACTGAGCAGTCAAAAAAGTTAAGGGCATTGCTCAAGGGCCCAGCAGGGGCAGCTTGACTGGTCTGAGATTTGAACTCACAACATTCAGTCATCAGTAGTCCAAAGCCTTAACCAGGTAAAGGTAGCACCTTCAAGCAGCATGTAATTATAATGTCCATGTGATTTTCAAGGAGGATTTTCTGTTAATAATGATGGAGAAAGTTCATTTAAGAAAGGAGCTGTAAATTGGACAGCAGTTTGTACAGAAATGTGGTAGAAATATGGTTTTATTTTGGAGCTCAATAAAGCAGTATTGAGTCAGCTTGTGTTCCTGGCACGAACCATTGATGAGAGCAAAAGAAATAGTGTGCCCCTTGTTTGTATCATGTTAAAGTGCTAGTCTTACAAAAATGACATCATAAAATCCCAGGTTTTCTGTATGTGATATGCTCAAATATGTTGTAAAGTTCACCAATAAATAAAAAATTGGCTCGAAAAAGAAATTTTTTGCATTTGAATTCTGTTCCAAAAATCACTAAAAGCTTGTCCACCATTGTTAGATCACAGCAATTTATAAGTCAGCGGCGCTGCATATGTGACATCATATGCGCCACTGCCTTCTTTCATGTCAACACTGACTCTATAATATTCTCTGCAATGGCATGCATTCTTCATGCTAATTCTTTTGAAAAAGATGACAAAAGCTACAAGGGGATGGTACACGTGTCCTAATCATAATTATATTATTTTATAATTTTACTAATTTTATTTTAGGTGCCGATAGTAGAGAATATTGAGTGCTGTTTTATGCCCCAGTCCCACAACACCGATAACTATATGTATAACTGTAACTATGACTATACCTATGTCTGAATTTAGTTCCAGTCTGGAGCGGTCACACCACAACTATAATCCCGACTATCGGTTGTTGGTTTTCACGGGAAAATGTAGCAGTTGTATGCTGTTTGTGTGCACATCCAGTGCACTCAGCAACACACAATGGCTGACAGTGACAGTGAGGAAGAGCAGCTTTTGATGTTCATTTTGCACAGAAGGCAAAGCTGAATGAAGAAGAAAAGGAGAATCTGGATGCATGAAATCCTGCAACACACAGATAACTGCTAATCTCAGACTCCTGACACTCCCGCAGGTAACAGACCCACTCGGAGAGTCAGTGGAACGACACACACACAGCTATACACTGTACATACATAAGATACATGCCTGTGTGTTTTACTTTGAGAGTGCTAATAAATGAACCTTTAAAACAAACAGGTAGCCTAAACTGTGGCTGACATTTTATCCTGTTTATGGTGGGCATTCCCACCGCGAAAGAGAAACCAGTCAAAACAGAGAGAGTGAAAGTGATTATCATGCTGTTACCATATGAATATTCTTTTGTGAATGTGTAAGTGGGCACTCTGACTCCAGTGTGGGTTAGGTGACAAGTTTTATGTTTCATCTAATTTAGGTAATTTAAAAAAATATAATATTATTTGGCAGTGGGCACATAGGAAGGTGTATCAGACACGAGACTTCATGCTGCAAAATCTTTTTTACATGCTCTACGATACTTGTGGCACAGTGTGTGTGTAGTGTGTATGGCTGCATACTCTAAAATCTCGGTTTTAGATCTTGGTTTTAGATCTCAGTTTTAATCTCGTCCAGCCACACACACACACACACACACACACACACACACACACACACACACACACACTTTACCACATACACTTACCAGTCATACCCATTCTACTGCCAATGATCTTTCATATATCTTCTTTTTTGGCTGTATCATTGTACAGCTTGTGCTTTTTGTCATAAAGCATGGGATTCTTTGACACTTCAATAATCAGCTTCTCCTCTATTGATGCAAAAAGGATATACAAATTTGCCCTGGAAAAATAGCATGTGCTCAGACAATGTCACATGTAAACAATTACCTGACTGGTCAGATGTTTTATTGGATCAGGTTCAGGTTTGGAAAAATTGGTACAGAAGCAACCTCACCGATACCAATAAACCCAGGCCTAGGCTATAGGTATCGTAATCAGTCTAGTGTGACCATCAACCACATAATCTGCAGGGGGCCAATTTATTTATAGCTATCTGTAGTATTTCCCTGACATGGGTGGAATACTGAAGTGCGGCAGACGGGAGATGATGTTCACACACAACTTTATTTCCTTAATTTTGCTTTTCAGCTTTACTTGGCACACACACACGTGTTCTTATCAGGAGAGCTCCCCTCTCGTCGCTCTCTCCCTCCTTTTCTACCTTCCATCTTCACTACAAAACACACAAACACAACATTAAATCGACAACAGGTGTACTGACTTTGCTACTCACTTTCCCTGACTCCGCCCTCCATTCACAAACTGATGCTTGGCCACACCCCTGCTGCCACATACCCCCACCGCTCAACTCAGGCCGGGGAGCCTTCTGGCCTGCAGCGGACTTTCCCTCACCCCCCTGACGGGACAGGAAGTCTTTCACCACCATCTGTGCCCCCCAGCCTGTGGACCACCTCGAATTTAAATGGCTGGAGGGTGAGATACCAACGGGTGATCCGCACATTGGCATCCTTCATGCGGTGGAGTCTCTAGAGTGGCGTGTGGTCTGAACAGATGGTGAAAGGGTGCCCCAGCAGGTAGTATTGGAGGGTGAAGACTGCCCACTTGATGGCCAGGCACTCCTTCTCAATGGTGCTGTACTTGCTTTCACACATCGAGAGCTTGAGGCTGATGTACAGCACTGGACGTTCCTCACCCTCCACCTTCTGGGATAGAACAGCCCCTAGCCCTCTGTCCGATGCGTCTGTCTGTAAAATAAAAGGGAGAGAGAAGTCAGGGGAATGTAAGAGTGGCCCCCTGCTCAGTGCAACTTTTCCTTTAGTGAAGGCCTGTTGGCACTGCTCCGTCCACTGGACCGGATCTGGTTCTCCCTTTTTAGCGAGATCAGTTAGCGGGTTAGTGACGTCCAAATAAGTAGGTATGAACCTGCGATAGTAGCCGGCCAGCCCCAGGAACTGTCTCACATCCTTTTTGGTCTTAGGCCTCAGGAAGGTCGTAATCGCTATTGTCTTGTCAATTTGGGGATGCACCTTCCCCATGGCCCAAGTGGAAACCCAGATACTGTACTTCCACCTGCCCAATTGCACACTTTTTTTGGGTTAGCTGTGAGACCCGCATGCCTCAGTGACTCTAGGACGGCCCTGAGGTGTTCGAGGTGCCATGGTCAGTCATTGCTATATATGATGATGTCATCAAGGTAGGTTGCTGCATAGGCAGTGTGGGGGCAGAGGATCTTGTCCATGAGCCACGGGAATGTAGCGGGAGCCCCAAATAGCCCAAAAGGAAGCATGACAAATTGGTGTAATCCAAACGGTGTGGAAAAGGCCATTTTCTCTCGGGATAGTGGAGTCAAGGGGATCTGCCAATATCCCTTTGTCAAATCCAGTGTCGAATAAAATCAAGCAGCACCTAAGCAATTGAGCAACTCTTCAATACAAGGCATTGGGTATACGTCAAATTTAGACACCGCATTGACTTTTCTGCAGTCCATACAGAACCACACCGACCTGTCAGCCTTGGAGACCAGGACTACCAGGCTGCTCCAGTCACTGTGGGACTCCTTGATTATGCCCATTTCAAGCATGGCCTTGAGTTCATCCTGAACCACCTTATTCTTGTGTTTGGGTAAGCAGTAGGGGTGGCTACATACCACCACCCGAGATGTTTCAATGTGATGTTCTATGAGGTTTGGTGCGACCGGGAAGGGGCGAGAATACGTCAGAAAATTCCTCTTGCAACCTGGCAACCTCTGCGAGTTGGGCTAGTGAGAGGTGGTCTCCACAGGGGACTGGAGCAGTTTGAGTAGTTAATTTTTTTTTACCTCTGGCCCCAGCTTCACCTTCTCCAGAATTACTGATGCCAATGCCATAGGGACCCCCTCATTCCAATGTTTTAGCAAGTTGAGGTGGTATATTTGCAGTGCCCTCCCCTATCCATTCGCCTCACCTCACAGTCAACAGCCCCAATTCGCCATGTGACCTTGAAGGGCCCTTGCCACTTGGCAACAAATTTGGAGCTCGAAGTGGGCAATAATATGAGTACTTTATCTCCCAGGGTGAACTCTCTAAGGCGCGTGCCCTTATTGTACAGTCGAGCTTGACGTTCTTGTGCCTGCTGCAAATTCTCCTGGGTTAAGTGCGTGAGGGTGTGGAGCTTTGCAAGCAGGTCGAGAACATACTGAATTTCATTTTTACTTGTTGAAGGTCCATCCTCCCAGTTTTCCCACAGCATGTCCAAAATGCTGTGAGGCTTATGCCCATATAATAATTCAAATGGTGAGAACCCCGTGGAGGTTTGCGGGACCTCTCATACTGCAAATAACAGGGGCTCAAGCCATTTATCCCAATTTCATGCGTCCTCACTTACAAACTTTTGAATTAGATTTTTAAGTGTTTGATTAAACCTCTCCACCAAACCATTCATTTGTGGTTGATAGATGCTGGTGCGGATAGATTTAATTCCCAATAACCCATACAGCTCATGAAGTGTTCATGACATAAAGGTAGTGCCTTGGTCAGTCAGGATTTCTTTCGGAATCCCGACTTGGGAGATAACACAGAAGAGCGCCTCCGCAATGCTACGTGTCATCTCATCTCATCATCTCTAGCCGCTTTATCCTGTTCTACAGGGTCGCAGGCAAGCTGGAGCCTATCCCAGCTGA
>JANZLB010057082.1:0-10215 GCA_026167865.1 Notarius quadriscutis
TTTAGTGGGTGATCTTCAAGGCTTCAGTCTTTTAAAACTACCTAATTTCCTGACATGGGATCCTTGGCCTGCTTCTCATTCTTTTGACACGTTTCAGGAAGCAGATGTTGCTTTATTGTTCAGTGAGAGCAATTGGGTCGAGGTTGGATTCCGGTTATGGCGTTGGGCTAGGTGGTCGCATGGCAGAGCTCTCCCGACCGAAAGTGTAAATACTAATAGTTGGACAATAACAAAATACTGCTTTCAGCGCAAACACTCAGCCACTCTTGTGTTTAAATTGATTTAGCAACTAATATGCCGTCAAACAAGCCCTCTAAACCTCCGAAGACGACTACAAAGTTGGACGCCCCTTCTAGCCCAGCACGACTAGCATCAGATGCCGAGGCCAGTGGCAACTTAGCTAACTCCAGTCAAATTATCACTGCTATCGAAACGATGAAAGAAGATTTTGTGTCGAGATTTGATGCTCTTCTTGGCGCCATTCAAGGAATACGAGGCGAGCTGAAAGAATTATCAGGTCGCACGACAGAAGCCGAGGAGAGAATTAGCAGTAATGAAGACGAAATCACGTCCCTATGAGCTCAGTCTCAAACAATGAAAACGGCACTGGAAGAGCTGACGCGAAAATTGGATGATTTTGAAAACCGGGCTCGTCGTTCAAATCTTAGACTGGTTGGCCTCCCTGAAGGAAAAGAAGGGACTGATATGTGTGCTTTTCTTGAGAACATGATCCCCGAAGTGCTTGGTGAGTTCCCGAAGCCCTTACTTATCGAAAGGGCTCATCGAATAGGCAGTGTGCAGGTGCAGTCTGACTACGACCGATCCCCAATGCGTCCGAGAGTGATTATAATGAAGTTTTTGATCTATGCTGATAAGGAACGGGTCATGAGAGCTGCGAGAGATGCGGGCGAGATAAAATACGACGAGGAGAGGATTATGTTTTTCCCTGACATCTCTACTAGCCTGCGCAAACGGAGGCAGGTCTTTGACCTGGTGAAAAAGCAGTTGGCCGCCCTCTCGTACCCGACGCTGCGCTTCGGTGTCATTCACCCTGCCACACTGCTAATCACCTTCCAGGGAAGACGGCACAAGTTCGACAACGCATCGGAGGCAGAGAAGTTCGTCCGGCGGCTGATGGACATTCAGCGAGCTGACACGGAGCAAGTTGACACTAGTGAAGTGGCTGAATCAGGCATGGAGTAATCCCTTTTTTGCTGTCTGTGGCCATTAGGCTAAGGTAACAACAAAATGGTCGGCGTAAGCATCTACAACTATCCGACTAAATATGTTTTAAAACTTTTAAAGTTTGGTTGCACTTTTGGTGGGGCTCTGTGAAGCTCAACAGGTATGCTGTTCCTCACTGTATTTTGTGTATGGGTGGACCAGTTAACCTCCATAACCTGGCTCCACTATGGAGTCATTGAGAATCTTCTTTGTGGGAGGGTTGTGTGTATTTCATTTGGGGAAATGCACAGGTTCATGTTCATATTTTTCAGGTTCATAGGCACAGTTTATTGTTTGTGTGTATGTTTTTGTTTTTCTTCTCCCATCTCCTTTTGGCTCATTAGTCACTCTAGCAATGGGCCCACTGCTTTCATATATACAGTATTTCAACATGTCTTCTAAACTACAATTTACCTCCTGGAATGTAAGAGGTTTAAATAAGCTTGTCAAGTTAAAACAAGTCATGAGTAGGATTAAACATATCCAGGCTAAGATAGTGTTTCTCCAAGAGACCCACTTGACCCCTGATGATGTAATTAGAGTTAGAAGACGATGGCCTGGCCATGTCTTTTCTGCCTCATTTAGTTCACACTCACGTGGGGTAATAACTCTGATTCATAAATCTGTGCCTTTTCAACTTATTAATGTGGCTGAAGATAAATTTGGTAGATATATTATCGTTCAGTGTGAAATCCTAACACAAAAATTAAACCTAGTCAACCTATATGGCCCCAATGATGATAACCCTTCATTTTTCAGACACTTATTCTTAACCTTGGCTGAATTACCTGGTAGTTATATTATAGGTGGGGATTTCAATTGTGTTCTCCAACCTAAAAAAGACCGATCTACAGGGATTGATGCCTCTCATAACCAGACCAGAAAGGAGATATTTTACTTTATTAAAGAACTCAATTTGATTGACATATGGAGAAAAGTCCACCCTGATAAATCAACATTTTCTTGCTATTCGAGCACTTGTCAGACCTTTTCTAGAATAGACTTTTTTTAGTCTCTGCCAATTTGACATCTATTATTTCAGACAGCTGGTATGATAGTATAGTAATATCGGATCATGCCTCTGTTTCATTTAATTTAAATGCACCCAAAGCTTTTCTCAGGCCCACTAGATGGCGCCTTCAATCATTCTGGCTGAAGGATCCAGACTTTTTGCATTGTATTGGGGCACAAATTGATTGTTACTTTGAAATGAATACTCATCAAACGTCTGCTGCTGTACGCTGGGATGCCTTTAAAGCATTCTTGAGAGGTCAGATGATAAGCTACACTAGCTTTAAACATAAAAGTTGGAAGAAAGAGATGGAACAATTAGAACAAAAGATAAAAAACATTCAAACAGATTATTTTAAAAACCCCTCTGAGGCATTATTTAAAGAACTGAATGAAAATAGAGCTAAGTATAATGTACTGTCAATAAACAAGGCAACCAAAAGCCTAATGAAATTGAAACAATCTTACTATGAGCAAGGTGAAAAAGCCAGTAAGTTGTTAGCCTGGCGTATTAAACAGTTGGAAACTGAGAGAACAATCAATACAATTACAACTGAAGATGGTTCAGAAACTAGTGACCCACAGGAAATTAATAGAACTTTCAAAAAATTTTACGAAGAATTATATCACACAGACTGCTCATCTGCAACTATTGAAACACAAAAGGAATTCTTAGATTCGTTAAGTTTTGCAACTTTGGATGACGATTCTGTAAAATCCCTAGACTTTGAACTAATTGCTGAGGATCTATCCCTAGCCATTTCCAGCATGAAGGGAGGAAAAAGTCCTGGACCTGACGGAATTCCCATTGAAAAATATAAAATATTTAAGGATAAACTAATACCTCCTCTATTAGATATGTATAATGAATCCTTGGATAATGGCTCCCTCCCTCCATCTCTTAACATGGCAGAAATCTCACTCTTGTTAAAACCAGGAAAACCATCCTCCCTGTGTACATCATACAGGCCAATCTCACTTCTTAACAATGATCTTAAAATTCTCTGTAAAGTGTTGGCTAGACGGCTTGAAACACTCTTGCCACAGATGGTCCACTGTGACCAGAATGGTTTTGTTCAAGGAAGACAAGGTTTTCATAATATACGAAGAGTGCTTAACATACTCTTTGAAAAATCTGGTTGTCATGACACCGCCATTTTGTCTTTAGATGCCGAGAAGGCTTTTGATAGGGTGTCGTGGCAATACCTATTTGAAGTTATGCAAAGATATGGTATTAAAGGGAAATTTCTTAGTTGGATTAAACTAATATATGCTGATCCACAGGCCATGGTTTTAACCAACGGACTGACTTCCCAGCCTTTCCATCTGCTACGGGGCACAAGACAAGGCTGTCCTTTATCGCCACTGCTATTTACCCTGGCTATTGAACCACTGGCTATGGCTATCCGTAAAGATCCAAAATTAGAGGGCATAAGGGTTGGAGATGTAGAACATCGTATAGCACTTTACGCAGATGATATTCTTTTATTTTGTTCTAATTTTAAATATACATTACCCACTCTACTAGAACTGATTAAGTTATTTGGGTCTTTTGCAGGTTATAAGATTAATGATACTAAATCAGCGATTATGTTCATGAATGAAAATGAGGCACAAAATCCTCCAATACACAGTCCTTTTCTGATTTCCCCAAAAGGTTTCACCTATCTGGGCATTAAGATTTCTCCATACGTTGATAAGATTGTTCCTGACAATTATAATCCAATTGTGGAAAAGGTCACTCAGCTTGTGAACAGATGGACAAAACTCCCTATCTCTATGATAGGACGAGTGAATGTTCTTAAGATGTCAATATTACCTAAGTTCTTATACCTCTTTCAATCAATCCCACTTGCACCACCATCATCTTTTTTCCCCTCATTACGAAAGCTTTTTTTCTAACTTCATATGGAACAACAGGCGTCCTAGGCTCAGGTTATCACTTTTGTATCTACCATACGATAGAGGTGGACTAAAGCTTCCAAATCTTGAATGGTATTATTGGGCAGCTCAAATCAGGGCAGGGATGTTTTATTTTGAAAAAAATAATCCTCCATCCTGGATTTCAATTGAATCACATCAAATCAATATCTCCCCAAACTTATATATGTACTGTGCCAGTAAGAACATACTAACTAGCAAGACTAAGAATCCTTATCTTGAAAATACCATTTTGGTCTGGTTTAAAGTTTGTGCACATTTAGCTAAGCCTCCACAAACATTATCACAGTTTTCCCCCATTTATGGCAATAATACCTTTCAACCTGGTAGATCTGATGCAGGATTTAAATTCTGGGCATCTCAAGGTATAGCTAAGGTGGCTGACCTATACAATGATAGTTTTGTCTTCATGTCATTTGAAGGACTTCAATCTAAGTACACAATCCCAAACACTTCTTTAAATATTTACAATTGAGAAGCTTTATCCTAAGTCATCAAGGTAGTAGCTTACAACTACCCCCTCTTTCTACTTTAGAAAAAATCATTCTCAATTATTTAAACTCAAGAGGACAGGTCTCTTTATTGTTTAACCTCTTTGTAAGTACATCCTCAGAATCATCTCATAATATCCTTCAAGCTTGGAAAACAGACTTACAAGAGGATATCACAGAGGAAGACTGGTCTGAAGCATATACTTTAGCTCATTCACAAACCATAAATACAAATTCTAAATTACTACAATACAAATGGTTGAATAGACTATATATAACTCCAGCCAAGCTACATCGATTTAATCCCAATATTCCAGACACTTGTTGTAAATGTAAACATGACAAAGGGTCTTTATTTCATTGTATGTGGTAGTGTCCACATTCATTTTGGAAGGTGTTAGAGGTTGCTAGTCAGATCATCGAGGAAGAGGTGCCCCTTAAACCAAAATTATGCCTACTGCACATCTATCCAGAAGATTTCATCCCCTCTAATGATGCACAATATTTACTGAATATCTGTTTGGAGGCTCAGCGTTGTTTGGCCAGGGAATGGAAGACAGAAGCATCTTGTGTGCTGGCACAATGGTTGAAAGGAATCTGTTTTTATTTTGCTTTGGAAAGAATCAGTTATACCATAAAGGGGAAATTGGACAGGTTTTGGAGGATATGGTACATGTTTTATGATTTTCTTAAAAGTAATAATATTGAAGCAGAGGGCTGGGATACTGTGGGAATTTGAATGGGATTTTGTTTTGTTATACTCTAGTTCTCTTTTAATTGTTGGGATGATGATGATTATTGTTTTTTTTTTCATATTTTTATTTTTGTGTATGTGCCTTGGGTTTAGGGTGGTTGTGGGTTGTTGTGTAAAAGAATAACATTTCAATAAAGGAATGTTTGAAAAAAAAAAAAAAAACTATCAAACACCATTTCTTTCCGCAGTACATAGCTTGTGACTATCCCCAAAATGTGAAGGCCCAAACAGTAGACTCCTTGTTGAAGGTGGTAGTCTGAAGGATCCGAGGCACTCCGATTTTGGTGAACAAGGTGAAAAATTCTTTATTTTAATGGATAAAGCCTACGCGTTTCGACTGAATAACAGTCTTCATCAGGGCAAACTGAAGTGTCTCATGTCCTTTCTGAAGAGCACCTGATTTTTCTTCAAACAGTTGGCCCAATGCAGCACTCTCCTCTTCTTCTTTTTCTTCACCATTTCTTTCTTGTTTGCTTGCTTGCTAGACAGCAAAGTCATGTACATAGTTGGCCTAAACATACTTCCAATGGTAATCACATCATTCTCATGAATGCATCAACCTTTACAATTGTTCTTTATATTGGAACGTCTGTCATCACATAAAAAACACAAATAAGTTAAGTCAGTGCATGCTCAGTATTTATTTTTCGTAATCAGATACAACAAACACCAAGTTTAAGCTCATCACAATGTCTTTGATATTTTCTATGGGTGATAGAAACTTTCAGAACTGAATTCACTGTTTTCTACTTTAAGAAATGAACACATTCAAAAGGCCACCACAAATTCTACAGATATTACCAGATTGGCATGTGTAAGATCTCTCATGGTTCATTAATTATTTTTTTCATCTGAGTAACGCAGAATTACTTCTGTGTTGTATACACAGATGTATGCAAAAGAACATATGGGAAAATATAGGAATATATAAAGTTTACCCTCTTGAAGGAAGTTATCTGAACACATGTCATAGAGCATGCCAAGTTCCATGGGGCGTCCGAGAGTTGAAATCACCATACCCTTGGCCATGTCTCAGGATCTGTGAAAAAAAGAATCAAATCTTGTGAATCTTGTGAAAGCCTTTGACATTGCTCATTGTGGCTGCATGGGCCATCACAGTTTTTCCCCTCCGAACACAACAAAATAAAACCTCTATACCTTTCACCCATTACAAATTACACCTATAGCACTAATGTTTGTTTCCAAAGATACTTACAGTAAAATTCAGTTATTTAGATACAGCAGGCACGCCAAAAATCCGGCCCGAGGGCCATATGCGGCCCTCAGCTCAGTTTCAAGTGGTCTCCGGCCCATTCTGACAATTCTGTACACAAGTTTCAACACTTGATGGTGCCATGCCAAAGAGGATATAGACCATGCCAGGGCAGTGCCGATGAAGGACAAATAGCAAGTGAGGGTAGAAAACTTCAATCACGTTGGGAATTTCAAAGAAATCGACTGAAGTTTGTCTTTTATGCTTTGTTTTTTGCTGTGTTGAAAAAGTACAATGGGTCATTCCACGCCAAATCACCGAATCATCCCGCACGACCATCTCAGATTTGGCTGAAAAAAATCAAGGAGGTTCACACACGTCCCAATAGGAAAAGTGCAACATTATAGCTCCCAACTCCTTGTAGTTTTGTCATTAAAAATGTTTTTGTGAGGTACCCCCCTGACTTGTTTTGAACAGAGTCCTCCAAGAGCCCACATTCAGATTGCTGTATCTAAAAAACTACTTAAAGTAGGTCCTTAACAATTTCAAGGGATAACATTTGGAACATGTACTTGTGATATGTGGATGTTTACACACCCTCTTGTCATTTATCACTCTTTTATGGGAGCTTAAAGTTGCTCGGGAAATTCTCACCTTTAAATTGTGAGGGCATCTTTGAAGGACTGTGGTAAGTGCAGTTTCAAAGACAGAGGTTTGATATGGAAAATGCATGTTCCCAACCAATCTGTGTATGTTGTGTTTGAAGACTGATCCTCTGTGATGAATAGTTTAGAAGATATAAAGTGTTTAAAATGGAAAAATTGAAACTGGGTGCCATCTTTGCCATGTTATACAAAAAAATGACACCACTCACCACCACGACATCAACAGTTTCGGAAAGATTAGATGTCTGTTTTTAACATATCAAAAAACTGGGATGGTATTCTGTTTTTTTATAATACCTTTTTAAAAACCCATTGCTGTGTGACAACTGCAGGTCCTATGAAAAAAATGAAACTGTGGCACCTTTGCCATGTTATACCAAAGCAATGACAGCAATCACCACAATAAACTCAACAGTTTTGGAAAGATTAGATGTCTGTTTTTAACATATCGAAAAACTGGGATGGTATTCTGTCTCAATTTGTTGTAATGAGTTTTTAAAAACCCTTTGCTGTGTGACATCAGCAGCTCCTGTGAAACCACCTAAGTCACATGAATGACCAGGGGCGGAGCTATGGGGGGGCAAGCAGGGCATTTGCCCAGGGCCCTCCTGAATTTGTGGTAGGGGCCATAATTATGACCTTTGCAGACTGTATTGAGTGCCTATCTATTTGGCCTGACACTGTGAATGACAGGCAGTTTGACTTGGACATTTTTGATACAAGGAATTTCACTTGAGTATTTTTGAAGCAGGCAATGCGGCAGAGAAGAAGAAGCAGTTGATTAATTTATATCTGATGAGATTTTTTTTCTTTTTCTTTTAGCTTTTTGGTAACTAAATGTTAGTGAATCAAAGGTTATGGCCATGTGTTTGAACCTCATCACTGTCTGAGTTACCATGTTGTTATTATACCAAAGTGTAAATCTTGAATTGAAGTAGTGAAAAGATAAATTGGTAACACTTTACTTGACGTGTTACTGCATAACACATTCATAGCAGCTTTTAAAACGTCTGCACGAAGCATTCATGATTGTTTCATGACACATTCATACCAAACCTTTCATGAAGGTACCGGACAGAATGGCAGCAACTTGTCAAAATAAAAGTCAACAACCGCAAACGACGACCATACTGCCGTTTTTGATCCACCTTTCTGCATTGCATCTGGATCAATGATTTCGACAGCGCCGAGGTGTAGACACCCAATATTTGTGATGCGAAAATAGGTCAACAAACAATGTTTTCCTGAAATCGGGTTTTCATCAAATTATTGTTGTTTGACATCTTGTCTATCATCTCTGAAAATATCTTGTCTGAAATCGCTTGTTTAATGTGTTAAAATGAAGACTTAAATGGCCCGCTATGTCGTGAGAGGGGAGGCAGCCATGAGCAGCCAGCCTGCGCAGCCAAAGTGCCAACTACGCTTGCAGCGCAGGGGCTCGCGAGGTTGACGGAAAAACATCAGCACGCGCAGGAGTGTGTAGACCAGAGCCTGTTGAGGGCACAGAATTTGCACACGTGTATTCATTCATTGGGCACGATCGTGATGAAGCAGTCTGCCAGGCAGCAAGATTTGCTAGGCAGCGAGCATGCCCACTGTGACCCGCGTGAAGCATCCTGGTTAGAATTTCTGTCCACGACGCGGCATATGGGAGTGACCTCTGCGCCGCAGTCATGTCACATGGTGTCAAGTCATCACGGGAACAAAATTTTTGCTAAGCAGTCGCGCAGTCAGCTCACAGCAACTGCTCGGGCATGGGACCTCCTCCATGATCTGCCCTGATTGGTGTTCATCTAGCTCACGTGATTCACGTGTGTGTAGTTGAACATGCTTTATTTTCTACATACTGAAATGTATTTTATGCTCAAAAATGCTCAAAGAATACTCAGAGTGGTATCAGCCAGTCGCACAACCCACTTGCAACAGTAAAGAAAACCATAAAATCCTGGCGTCAGATGCTCCACCTTCCGCACACCTTGAGGGCACAGAATTTGCACACGTGTATTCATTCATTGAGCACGATCGTGATGAAGCAGTCACGTGCTTTATTTAAATTTTGTTCCCATGATGACTTGACAGTGGGAATGTAATCCCGTTGGTGAGAAGACCTCTACTATTTCACGCAGTGCCAGCTTGAGGGGATAGAGTAGTGGTAGCGCACTTGGCTACCATTCATGTTGTCTACGGTTTGAATCTGCCTTGAAGCAAGGTTGTTTTTACTTTTACCTGCCAGTGGAGAATCTGGAAACACTCCGGGTGCTAGTCAATTGGATTGTCTTATGTTGGCCAATATTGATGAAAATGCGTGGCTGGAGTGGTTGGAGCGCCATAGACTGGCCACATGTTGGACACCTGGATTCAATCCCCATAAAAGGAAAATGTCAGCTTATGTATATTTTATAACTGTCCGATCTGAATGATGACTTGGGTCCCATAACACAACATTAAAAGACTAATGTGAGTAATTGAATTATTAATTGAAACTGGCTACATGAGTTCTGACTGAAGCCATAACATCTTGATCAAGATTCAAACCCCGGTCACCTGCGTGGTAGGCAGAGGTATTACCACTTGGCCACCTGATCTGTTTCCATCACGTTAACACCTATTAGTAAATTAGCAAATGCAGCATACCATGTTGCCGTAATGTTTCCTCTACGGGTAGCAGAGAGGGACTTGCGTCTTTTAAGGATGTGACAACGTCGGTAAGCGCGTCATGGAATTGGCACCGTAATGATTTCATTCCACGAGAGGGCGACCTGGTACACCCGCTGTTCAATTCCCGTCTGACTGGATCTGTCCAGCATGATTGCGAAGCAGTTATCCCCTCCTATTTCAGACCAAGCAAATCTCGCAGACCAAGCAGATTTTACTGCGCCATTGAAAACGCGCCTAATGGCGCAGTAAAATCTGCTT
>JANZLB010062918.1:0-10174 GCA_026167865.1 Notarius quadriscutis
TGCATTCCTCACTGCATTGAATTGCATACACTACGTTGTCCTGTTTGTGTCTGGGTATTCTGTCCTTAGGGTGGACCCGTTTCTGCTTCAGGGTGTTGCTGGGTCTGAAATGAACCGGAATGTTGTGTTAACCAGTGCCAGTCATTCCTATAAATAATAATGTCATCAAAATAGGCAGTGGCATATGCATTGTGGGGACAGAGGATTCAGTCCATGAGATGCTGAAATGTTGCTGGGGCCCCAAAAACCCAAACAGAAGGGTGACAAATTCATGTAAACCAAATGGAGTGGAAAAGGACATTTTTTCCTGGGATGATGGAGTCAAGGGGATCTGCCAGTATCACTTTGTCAAATCCGGTGTTGAGTAAAAGCGAGTCATGCCTAACCGATCAAGCAGCTCATCAATGTGAGGCATCAGATATGTGTCAAATTTAGACACTGCTTTGACTTTTCTATAGTCCACACAGAACCTGACTGTCCTGTCGGTCTTGGGAACTAAGACCACTGGACATTCCCATGTCGAGAATTGCCTTGAGTTCATCCTGATCCACATATTTTTCTTGTGCTTGGGGATCCGATATGGGCAGCTGTGCACCACCACCCCTGGGGTAGTCGCTATGTGGTGCTCTGAGAGGTCAGTTTAACCAGGGAGGGGCGAAAACACATTGCAGAATTCCTCCTGCAACCTGCTAACCTGTGCTTTCCCCAGTGGAGATTTGTGGGACCTTGTGCACTGTAAACAACAGGGGGTCTAGCCACTTATCCCAGTTTCTAGCATCCCCATGAATGAACTTATGAATCATGTTTTTAAGTGTTTGATTAAATTGTTCAACCAGCCCGTCTATTTACGGATGATTTAATCCCCAATAATTTGTACAGTTCGCATAGTGTACGTGACATAAAAGTAGGGCCTTGATCAGTCAGGATTTCTTTTGGAATCCTGATTTTGGAGATAATGTGGAAGAGTACCTTTGCAACACTATGTGCAGAGATATTGTGAAGAGACACTGTTTCTGGGTATCATGTTGCATAATCTACTATGAACAATACAAAGTGATATCCACATGCAGATCGATCTAATGGCCCAACAAGATCCATGCCAATTCTTTTAAAGGGGATCTTGATTAATGGTAATGGGAGCAATGGCACTTTTGGTGTGGTGGCTGGGTTTACCAGCTGGCATTTACGGCAAGCTGTACACCACCTGTAGATATTGGCACAAATCCCTGACCAAAAGAAGTGTGCCATGGGATGACTTCATGTCTTATTCTGACCTAAGTGCCTGGCCACAGGGCTGTGATGAATCACATGGAATAAAAGTTCCCTACGGGTCTTCAGGACCAACAACTGTGTCATTTCTTCTTTCATCTGAGTATCCTGCATCACTTGGTATAACCTATCCTTAATAATACACAACTACGAACAGGAAACATTTTGGCCATCGACGACTCTCACTTGGTCAAAAGCATGTCTCAGAGGCTCATCATGCATCTGCTCCAATGGAAAATCCCCTGGATTCCCAAAGAGAGAGGAGGGATAGTGCCCTCCCCACTCTCCGTGTCATCATGATGCAGAGCTGACGCTGATGGCCCTGGGACCGCCTCTGCAGCCAGTATAACCGCAGGATTCCCCCATAATGTGCTACTGCAGGACCCATCCATTACTAACTGTTTCATTAGGTTTTTTTAAACCCCAGCCAATCTGTCCCCAGAATAAGTGGGTGTGTGAGGCTCAGGCTAACCGCCACCTCCACACAATATTTTTCACCCTAGAAGTGAATAGTGAGGGGCATTAGCAGATATTTATGAACATCCCCATGTACACACCTCACCTTCACCAATCATGTATTTCCCAGTGCTCTGCATTGAATCAGGCTTTGATGCATGGAGGTCTGATTTCAGCCAGAATCCACCAAAGCCTGATGTGTACCCCCTTAAATACTCAAAGACACGGCACATTCGTGCTTGATCAGGGAAAGCCCACAGTGCATCAGGAATGCGAATCAGAATCCCCGCCTCTTTGCAGAAGTGTTGATCCTGGGAAATCCCAGCATTCCTGCTGCGCCAACAGGCTTGCCTGGACTTTCCCTCAATTTTGGTGGGCACGGATGGGTCCACCTGTGGAGAGGGAGGGGGTTAGTGGCAGCACAGACACAGAAGGAGAAAGGGGTGAGGAGACACGAGGACAGAGGGCAGACACGAAGACAGAGGGCAGACATGAGGACAGACATGAATGTGGGGAATAGGTGTCAGGGCAATTGGCCCCCATCTCTGTGAGGCTGGGGTAGGGGAGGGGCAAGAAGGGGGAGAGAAAGAGAGTGAGAGAGAAAAGTTGCAGGAGCGCCTGCTCCTGGAAACACCATCAGGTGTCCTCTGCCAGCCGGACCACCTCCAGTGATGCTGTGTGGTGACACTGGATGCACATCGAGGTCTCGCTCGGCAGCTGGGTAGCAAACTGCTCCAGTGTCACGCAATTGATGAGGTCCTCCACATCGCACTCGCCTGCCAGCAGCTACCATCAGCAAGTGTTTCGGAGTTGTTGCGCGAACACAAACAGGTGGCCGCCCCCATCGTAGGTCAAAGTGTGGAAATGCTGACAATGTTTTTCTGGGTTGCAACCAACCCATTGCAGTATAGCCCACTTCAGGTCTGGTTATACCAGCATGCTGGTGGCCAGGAGCTGCTGAGCAGTGAGCTGTGCTTTCCCCAACAGGAGGAACAATAGATGGGTGGTTCACTGATGGGTGGTTCACTGTGAGGTTGGCCATGAGCTCGCCTCTGCGACATGCTTGAACAGCTTGAGGAAGGCTTCTGGGTCGTCCTGCGGCCCCATTTTGACCATCTGAATGGGAACACTGGCCACAGGAGCGACCACTGGAGTATCTGCTGACTGGACCAAACACCAGATCGCATGCTAGTCTTCTGCCTGGGCTTCAAGCAGAGCCCGGAAGTGCTGCCCCTGCTCAGTGGACACGTGACGAGTTCTTGGTGCTGGCATTGGAGGTCATTGGCATTGGCGTGGGTCTTGGGGAGCTCTTTGACTTGTTTGGATTCCATGATGGCATTTGTTCCTCAAATTCCCAGGTTTCAGCCCCAGTGTAGCACCTTCCTAGGTTGGGGCAGTGAGGAACTGGAGACAGGTACGACAGTTCAAGGTGTGGTTTATTTTTACTTGCACTTTTCAGTGACTACTAACACACATACACACACACACACACACACACACACACACACATTGGGGAACACAGCTCTCTTGCTCCTTACTGGCCATCTGAAAGACACACAGAGCCACACATCAGTAGACAGGCAGTAATTAGACACAGGTGAAACTCGTCACATGTTACCTGCTGGTTCAACCTGACTCCTTGCTGTTCATAGCCGATGCTCGATCACACCCCTGCTGCCACAGGAAGTTAGAAACTTCAGGCTTGTTTTCACTGAAAGAGTCGTAACTAATTTTAGTTCCTGTTTCTGTTGAATTGGGGCTTGCTGTGCTGAACATTGCTAAATCGTTTAAACCCAAGCTTGACTCCATATACTTTCTGTGGTAAGCGTTAAAGATGGAAGGTTGAAATTGAACTTAAGTGCAGTGAAAGGACAAACCCATCCATGTCCTTTTACTGGAGTACCTTTCACTGACTGACTGAAATCACACTTTTCAAAAGGGATCTGTGAAACATAAAAACATACGTATGCATAGTATGAAGACAAAAAAAAAACAGAAATACAGTTTATGCATTTAAAAGATGTATGCTTGCTAAATTGTATTTCTTAAAAAGGAAAAGACAACATAGCCTTTATTTTTTAATGTATAATTTATAAATATTTAATATCTGGTTTACAGGTATGTTATAATAGCGCACTGTCAAATCAATGCAGAAATAAATGTAGTGCCAAATCTTTAATAAGAAAGATTCATGAAAGAAATCCTGCACAATTTAGGATTTAGAGTAAATTCCAGAAATTGCATTGAACAGGACAGGATATTACCTGTTATTTATGGACTGTAATGAACTAAGGACACTGGAACTGTATCAGATGTGTGTTGGTGACGTATTTATTCATTGTGAATGAAGTGTAATCGTTGTTCCTCTGCAGTCTTTCAGGGTGTTGTGTAACAGAGGATGGATGCTCTGCTCTAGCTTTAGCTTTAAGCTCCGATCACTCGAAGCTCCAAGAGCTTGACCTCAGCTACAATCATCCTGGAGAGTCAGGAGTGAGACAGCTGTCTGCTGTACGAGATAATCCACGCTGTAATCTGGAGAAGCTGAGGTGAGTGGAGCAAGGGAAGAAAAAGAACAAAAATCAATTTTAACCATTTTTAAACAATTTTGGAGTAACTCCAAGCTTGTATGTGATGAATGTCGGAGTCCCATTCAGGTTCAGTTATTGTGTACTTGTCATGAAAACAGCGTTAGACTCCAACTCCGAGACTACAGTGTGGCCTACAAACATGGCCCCTGAGGACTACACTTCCAGCACACACGGACTTTGTCATGTTCACACTCACCATCTTGCTGATTACACACCTGGACTCAAATACAACCACACTCACAGTATATAAGCGCAGTCCACACACATCCACTTTGCAAAGTATACGCTGTGATTTTTCTAGTTGTTGCCAAGCCTTTTGTTCAGTGATTGTCGTTGTGGTTTTGATTTCATTCCTGGTTCCTTTATCTTGCTTTTCCCTGTTGTCAGGGTGCAGGCACTTATGGATGTAGGTGCAGGGGAGAGCGGGAGAAGCAAACTGGAAACAAAGCCAAATTGGAGGACAGAAACGGGCAGGGGTTGGTCAATTGGCAGACAGAACAGCGTGGGCAAGACGAGAAGACAAGGTCGAGGAGAACATAAACAGAGTCGAGATAATGAGAAGACAGGCAGAAAATAAACGGCTCAGTATGACAGGAGAGAAACACTGAAAGATACTTCGTAACAAGAGTGAGTGAGAGAGGGGTTTAAGTAACAGAGTTAATTGACAGGTGTCATCAATAACAGTAACAGAGTTAATGAGAGACAGGTGTCATCAATATCCAGCAGACAGAGAGCACTGTGATCTGTGGGAGTTGTAGTCTAGAGTGGCCATGTTTGGAGGCTGTTTTGAGTTGGTGCTCTCAACTGACAGACACACCCCCACCCCCAAGCTCCCTCTGGGAGCTATATTCTTCTTTGGACGCCTTCTCCCCCTTGATGCAGGCTTGCTGGGGTACTGACTGTGGGACTCCTGTGTCAGGAGCGGGTCTAGAATGTCCTTAGCTCCTACCCAGCTTCGCTCCTTGGGTCTGTAGCCTTCCCAATCTACCAGGTATTCTAGCTGTCCTCTTCTCCAGCTAGAGTTTAGGATCTTGCTTACCTGGTCAATGGGTTCCCCTTCTATGCTGGGGGGGGGTACTCCTGGGTGGGAGCATTCTCAGACAAAGGGCCTTGGATGACAGGCTTTAGGCATGAGACGTGGAACATGGGTGCTATGCGGCTGTGAGGTGGGAGCTCGAGTCAATAAGAAACTTCATTTATGCGCCGGAGAACTTTGCATGGTCCAATGTAGCATGCTTGAAGTTTCTTGCCTGTGTTAGGTTCCTTAAGGTCCTTAGTTGAGACCCATACCCAGTCACCTGGAGAAAATTCTGGACTCTTGCTTCTGTGATTGTCAGCGTACTCTTTGTACTTGGCGTTGACCACCTCGGTTTGCTGGTGAACCTCCTCCCATATCTGTTGGCTCCATGAGAACCACTCGTGGACTGCTTGTACTAGAGCAGGTGCGTCATCCCATGGGAATGAGGGGGCCAGTAGCCAAGTATGCACTGAACTAGGGTTAGTTGTGTAGCTGAGTTTTTTTTGAGTGAATTCTGTGTATACTCGGCCCAAGGGAGGAATCGTGCCCAGTCCCCCGGTTCCTCATGCAGAAGCTCCGCAGGAAGCACCCCACTTCCTGGTTGGCCTGTTCAACCTGGCCATTAGACTGTGGGTGGTATCCAGATGTGAGGCTCACCAAGATTCCTAATCATTCCATGAAACAAGACCAAAGTTGGGAAATGAACTGAGGACCATGGTCACTGATAATGTCCTCAGGGATGCCAAATTATCTGAATACGTGCTGAAAGATTAGCTTGGCAGTTTGTAAGGATGTAGGGATACCAGGTAGTGGGATGAGTTTAAGGGCTTTGGAAAACCTGTCTACAATGACCAGGATAGTTGTGTTGCCTTGGGACGGTGGTAGGTCGGTGATGAAGGCAACAGCCAGGTAGGACCAGGGTCTTTGGGGCACTGGGAGGGGGCATAACTTTCTGGCGGGTGGAGTTTGTGGTACTTTGGCCTGAGCACACTCAGAACATGAGGAAATGAAGTGGTTAATCTCCGTCATCATGTTCTCCCACCAGTACTTGCTTTTGAGCAGTTGGTGTGTGTGATGGCTGCTTGGGTGACCAGTGGTGGGAAATGCATGTGCCCATATGATGAGTCTGCCTCTGAGGTTGTTCGGGATGTATAAGAGACAGGGGGCAGATATCCAGAGGTGTCTGAGGCTGAGAATCCCTTATCTCTTGGTCTAAGTCCCAAGTGATGGCCTGAACAAAGCATTCGGATGCTAGAATGGGATGTGGTTCAGGGTTGTGAGGAGAGGAGCTGTGAATCCTGGACAGGGCGTCGGCCTTGGTGTTCTTGGTGCCAGGACAATAGTATATTGTGAAGCAGAAACGCATGAAGAATAATGCCCATCTGGCTTGGTGTGGGTTGAGCCATTTCGCCTTTTTGAGATATTCAAGGTTTTTATGATCCGTTAAAATGATGAAGGGGTGCGTGGCTCCCTCCAGTCAATGCCTACACTCCTCCAGGGCTAACTTAATAACTAGTAATTCTCTGTTCCCAATGCCATAGTTATTCTCTGCGGGTGTAAGCTTCCTTGAAAAGAATGCCACTGGGTGGAGATTGGGCTTCTCCCCAAAACGTTGGGAAAGGACACCTCCCACACTGGTCTCAGATGCGTCCACTTAAACAATGAACAGTCTGGCTGGATCGGGATGTTGTAGTATGGGGGCCATAGTAAATGCTGTCTTGAGCTTCTTAAAGGCCTCTTCAGCTGTTGAGGTCCACTAGAGGCATCAGGGTCCTTTCTTTATGAGGGAAGTCAGTGGTGCGGCGATAGTGCTAAAGTTCCTAATGAAGCAACGATAGAAGTTGGCGAAGCCCGGAAAACACTGAAGTTCTTTGACTGAGGCGGGCACTGACCAGGATGTGATGGCGGACACTTTGGATTGATCCATACTGACTCCCTCTGCACTGATGATATACCCCAAAAAAGGAGATCTAGCACGTGTGAAATTCGCATTTCTCGGCCTTAACATACAGGTGATTCTTGAGAAGACGGGTGAGTACCGATCTGATGTGTCCAAGATGGCTTTCTTCATCTGGGGAGTATATCAAGATGTCGTCTATGTAGGCCATGACATTTCTCCCCAACAGGTCTCGGAGCACATTATTTATCAGGCATTGAAAACACTGGCCACTGAAGAGAGGCCATATGGCATCACCTGGTACTCAAAATGGCTGGCGGTGGTGCAGTAGGCCATCTTGTCCCCTTCTCGGATTCGGATCAGGTTGTAGGTGCTACGTAGGTCCAGCTTGGAGAAGATTCTGGCTGCATGTAGTTGTTCTAGAGCTGACAGCACCAGTGGAAGAGGATGGGGTACTTCACAGAGATTTGGTTGAGGCCCCTGTAATCAATGCATGGTTGAAGACCACCCCATTTTTTTTCTCCATGAAGAAGAAGCTTGCTGAGGCCAGTGAGGTGGAAGGGCGACTGTACCCCTGCTTAAGAGCTTCTTGTACATACTCTTCCATAGCAGCTTGTTCGGTCTGGGACACAGGGTAGATGTGGTTGCGCAGCGGAGAAGTGCCTGGGAGGAGATCAATAGTACAGCCATAAGTGTGATGTGGAGGTCAGCCACAAGCCTTACTCTTGCTGAAGACCTCCTTCAAATCCATGTAGCAGTCACGAACATTATCCAATGAATCAGGCTGGGGACTTTCCATGGATGTGGAGGAGAAAGTCAGTTGGGGACAAAGGAGGCAGTTCTGAAAACACGTGGGTGACCATTGAAGAATGTCTTTATTTTGCCAGGAGATCAACGGGTCATGTAGTTGCAGTCATGGATAGCCCAGAATGATGTCATGATGTGCTGTGGAAGTGACCAAGAGCGAGATGAACTCGGAATGGAGGGCTCCCACCTGAATGTGCAGTGGGGACGTGCGAGTGGTGATGAGTCTGTCCCCTATTGGACCTCTGTCGATGGTTCTGATGCTGAATGGTCTTTTCAGGGAATTAGTGGGCAGACTGAGCTTCTGGATGATCGAGCTGTTGATGAAGATCCCCTCCACCCCTGAGTCAACAAATGCAGAGAGCAAGTGTGTCGAGGAGGACAGCTTCAGTAATACTGGCATTTTGAAAGATTCTGGTTGAAGTGGCATCAGGGAACTCATTGGGCCGGATGAGGTTTTGGCTGAACTGGTGTGAGGTGGACAAATGGGGCACTGGGAAATAGGGTGACTGGGATTCCCGCAGTAGAAACAGAGGCCCTCACATTTCCTCCTTTCACATTCGGCATGCTTTAAACGAGCTTGTGAAATCTTCATAGGTGTAGGCGCGTTGGTGGTAGGAACTGGCATGGTCACACCATTTAGAGATGGTCAGCTGTTGATTAAGTGGCCCAGCCGGATGGCAAGATCAATGAGAGCATGCAGCATGAGGTGTTCATCTTTACACATGAGCTCATTCAAAACGTCTGGGTGGAGACCTTGGTGAAAAACCACCTTTAGAGCAGGCTTGTTCCAGCCACTGGCAGCAACGAGGGTTTGGAAGTCCAGAGCATATTCCACGACTCTTCTTGAGCCCTGATTGATAGTCAGCAAGCTCTTGCCAACTTCGAGGCCTTCTGGTTTGTGATTGAAAACTTGCTTAAACAATTCAAGGAAACGGTCATAGGATGTTGTATGCTCATTTCCACACTCCCAAACAGCCCGAGCCAATTGCAGAGCTTTTCCCATTAACAGTGAAAGAAACTTTGTGATTTTCTGTTCCTCTGGGATACTGGTGAGTGCAGAGAAGTACATGGAGCACTGGAGCAGAAATTCCTTATAGCTGGGAGCATCGTCTGCATATTTCTCAGGTAGCAAGAGAAACTTGGTGGAGCTTGTGGAGGATTCGGGGCGCATTAGGAGGGCCTGCGACATCATGGCAGCAAGCTGTACCATCCTGGTGTTGAGGTCAGTAAGCATCTGCTGATGTTCTCCTAAGAGGCGCCCTTGAGCGTTCAGAGCAGTTTGCTTCGCCTCCTCTACTGTATCCATAGATGGCAAAATATCCTGTCAGGGTGCAGGAACTTATGAATGTAGGCACAGGGGAGTGCGGGAGAAGCAAACTGGAAATGAAGCCAAATTGGAGGACGAGAATCATAGTCAGAGAAACGGGCAGGGATCAGTTGATCGGCAGACAGAACACCGTGGGCAAGACGAGAAAACAAGGTCGAGGAGAACGTAAACAGAGTCGAGATAATGAAAAGACAGGCAGAAAGTAAACGGTTCAGTATGACAGGAGAGAAACACTGAACGATACTTCACAGCTAGAGTGAGTGAGAGAGGGGTTTAATTAGCAGAGCTAATTGACAAGGAAATGAGAGACAGGCGAAATTAATATACAGGAGACAGAGAGAACTGTGTTTCGTGGGAGTTGTAGTCTAGAGTGGCCATGTTTGGAGGCTGTTTCGAGCTGGCGCTCTCAACGCTGTTACTGACACCTGTCCTCTTTTATGTTGTTTGCTAAGTTCACCTGACCCTTGCCTACAACTCAACTCTGATTTTGGTCTATGCCTTTGTATTGATTGCCAAGTTTAATAAAGTCTTGTATACCTGTGCTTGCATCTGAACATGCATATGTGGCAAGACTAATTTTTCATGCCATGTTTCAAGCTCAGTTAGGTTGCATGATAAAGATTTTAATGCTGAATACAAGCCTGTACGTTACTGTTAGTATTGATGGCCATGGATAAATCCAAATCATAAACAGTATGAGTGAGAACATAAATGACCAAGATACAACTTTTGCTTTTAAAGTGCATATCACGGGTAAATTCAGGAGCAAGATCAATGTAATTCTCCTATTTTATATTAAACTTTGGTCAAAT
>JANZLB010072926.1:0-10117 GCA_026167865.1 Notarius quadriscutis
TTTTTCTCTACTCACGGTATATGAGCTGATATCCTAGTAGTAGAGTAGCCAATCAGAGCGCGCGATTGCTCATATCCAGGAAATGTGGATAGAATAATAATGTTTATAAGATGAAGCCTGGTTAAGACATACAGACAGGTGACAAACGAAAGCTGAGTAAAGTTTTAACACCACAAGACACCAGAGCAGCTTCAATTCACCATAGATTCTCTGGAACTGTGCTGCAGAGATGAACATCATTATTCCAAAAGATATTGTTATGATGATGATGATGATGGAGAGCACTACCTAACACATTCCAAAATTTCCCATCAGTGTTCAGTTGGATTGAAATTTGGTGTTTTCATCCCCATCAAACCATTCAGAGAACCCTCATGCTCTGTGGAATGGGTGGAATCTTCCTGGATGAAACCACTCCCATAAGGATAGAAATGTTACATCACAAGAAAAAGTGATCAGTCAGAATAACTTCGTATTGATAGGAAAGGGAACAACTGGACTCAAACCATACCAGAAAACCACTTCTTACAGCATTATACACCAGCCCCATGTTTTCCTTTAATTTCTCACTCCTCATCCACCAGAACCAATGCTAGGTACTGTAGTGATATTTTAGCTTAAAGTGATTTATTTCTCCAGTATGCAAATGATTCTAATCTATTTCTGGTCTTTTCATTAGCTGACACAGCCTGATATGTTCTATGTGGATTCTTGCCTGCTGCAGTACGCAGACTGGAAAGGCCATCGCTTGTATGAAAACTATCAGTCTTTTGAGAACTTTTTCATGTCAGAATGTATATTAAATTAAAGATAATAAGCACAGTGGTTTTGCTGATTAAGTGAAAAGTATAACTAGCTGAACTTCCTTTTCAGCTAAGAGCCATTTCATTAGAATAGCTTTATTAAGTGTACTGAAATAATTCTCATTTCCCCAGCCTAAGAGAGGAAGTAGCAGAGTTCCTGTCAGTATATTGTCATGCTCCAAGACCTCTAAAAGCCGACAATGTGAGTTTCTTTTTATGAATTCTGCAGCATCAGCAAAATGTGCTGTTATGGTTATACTCAGAATTAAGCTTTCCTCAGAAGAACTGATAGAATGTGGTGTGTGTGTGTGTGTGTTACTAGGTGGTTGTGATAAATGGCTGTGGCTCACTATTTTCTGCTATAGCAGCTGTGCTTTGCGACCCTGATGGTAAGAGTCCATATGGGCAGAATCTTTACTTAGTATAAGTTCCCTGTGTTCATCACAACACACACATCGATACATTTATTGATTTGATTCAATCTTGGCGTTTGGATAGTTGTGTTTCTGTTAACTTGGCTCATCTGGGTGGGCAGTGTATAGAGTGCTATTTGACAATTCTTGTTTCTGATTGTCTGGCAAGTGTGCGTTCGTGTCTCATATTTCATGCTTCACCATGACGCAAAACAAGAGACTAAGTCATGCCTCACATGGTGGACTTTCCCATTCACGCAAGGCATTGTGGGATACAAATTTGAAACAGGAGAGGGAAATGGAGAACATGAGTGTGTGAATGAAACGTGAAAGAATGACAACAGTAACAGAAAGCGTTACTGTATGTATTCATATAACAGAAAACTAATCAACACATTCTGACCAATCAGAATCAAGAACTTACCTGCACTGTGGTATAAAGTCTGATATAGGGATACTTTGGTGTGTTTTCTCTTTTGTGGGGTCACTATGCCAGATTAAAGCTGGAGAGAAGCTTGTAGGCAATTGAACATTAGCCCATTATGGCCTTAGCTTTCATATTTATGGACAGTATTTGTACACACTAAACATCATGCTCATTATTGTATGGCATGAAAATGTCTAAGAATTGTTATATTATAATTTCTAATTCTTACCTCTAATGTGTCATGATTCCTGGGTGTCTTGCAGATGCAATCCTCATCCCAACCCCTTTTTATGGTGTGATCACAGAAGATGTTAGTTTGTACAGCAGTGTGAAACTCTACTGTGTTCCTCTTGACAGTGAGGTAATTGTCCAATGTCCTTTCCTCTTGTCTGTATTTCAGTGCTCTTGTTTGTGGAGTGTGCAATATTTATGTGGCATTTTTTTCCCCTTCAGCCCAACCAAAATGATGAGAGACCATTTCACCTCACTGCTGAAAAACTGGAACATACTCTCCAGCAAGCACAGAAAGAGGTGATTCATGGAGAACAACATTTCATATACATAATTATATGCACACTTGCATACAAAAGGAGTGATCCCTCTGATCTGTTTTTTTTTCTTCAGGGAGTGAATATAAAAGCTATCATCCTGGTGAACCCCCACAATCCTTTAGGGGACGTCTACACCTCTGAAGAGATGATCAGCTTTCTAAACTGTGCCAAGAGGTAATTTTACTAAATGTTCTTCCAAAACTGTAAATAATCGTGTCTGTTGTTTCTTGTTTTTACAAGTAAATTGAGTAAATGCCTACTCTTCCAAGTAGAATACTAAAATTACTCTATAAACATCCTCTGTAATGTGCACTGGGACATTATTGCTATGAGCACATTAATTTTTACTGAGTGTAATTAAGCTCTTCATGGCTGAAAGGGAAATTCTGGTGTTTTGAGAACTTTCATTAAGACCGTCATTTATCCTGTAATCGAATTCATAAACATGTCTTGGTGTCTCCTTTTCATATCTTACATTGTCTTTTTTTTTTTTTTTACTTACTTATTTATTTATTTATTTGTTGTGCCACAGGTATGAGTTACATGCTATTGTGGATGAGCTCTACATGTTGTCTGTGTTTGATGGCTCCTTTAACAGCATCCTCAGTCTACCAAGGTAACAAACAATGACATTTTACTTCAGAGTGCCAGGGACACACACCCACAGGAGTCTGTAGTAATGCAAGCATCTCTCACCAGGTTACCAGACCCTCAGAGGACTCATGTGATGTGGGGCGTTAGCAAGGTGAGAGGAAAGAAAGGTGTATTTGAGTTGTTGCTCATGTGTTGATAATCATTACTGAGATCATTATGTGATATACTTTTACAATTTTACACCTGTCAGAGGGTGGACAAATCATACATTTATTAAGCTAGCCCACCAAGCAAGCCCAGATGTGCTGCCCAATTCAATTTTTTGCCTGGAAACCTAATTGTTTAGAAGTAGTAATGCATGTAAT
Source organism: Notarius quadriscutis (assembly GCA_026167865.1). Taxonomy (NCBI): domain Eukaryota; kingdom Metazoa; phylum Chordata; class Actinopteri; order Siluriformes; family Ariidae; genus Notarius; species Notarius quadriscutis. The sequence goes on from JANZLB010072926.1 coordinate 3,154, forward strand.
GTACGGTAAGCTAGCCTATTAAATATATTAATACAGTCTAAGGGTAATCGATGAGTGTATGATGATCCTCTGTAATGTGGCATATCATGGAGTGCCCTAAACAAAAAGTCAGCAACTTCTTGGCCAACATTTCAGTCATGAGATGTGGTATTCTTTCTTCGCATAACACATCAAAGATATTAATTGAGTAATCATCTGTGCAGGCTAATTGAGTAGTTTTTTTTGACTGTTAGAGCATTATTTTGCATCCTATCACTGTGAAGAAAATCTTTTCCTTGTCCACCAGGCAATTGCAAATCAAAAACTAAAATCTGGACATGAAATCTGCTTGTTCCAGGCACCTGGGCTAGTGATTTTCCCACGCCTACCCACGTTCCATCACTCATTTAATATTATCATGCTCGCTTCCCACTATACTACCGGAATACCACTATCTTGTGGGATTTTTTTTTCTTTTTTTTTTAGGATGAGGCTAACAAATTGTAAGGCAGCATCAGGAAGGCAGCCTTTGTATAATTTGTAACGGTAACGCAAATAACCACCCTTTACAACTGTGATAAGCAGAAAACCAAGTCAGAATGCACAACACACTGAACCTTGATGCAGATGGGCTACAATAGCAGAAGCTTACATCAGTTTCTGATGAATCTATGGCTCCAGTTGGCTCAGGTTCAGGCTAGGTAACTTTTGTCCAGCCTTCAGCTGTCCAGTTTTGGTGAGCCTGTGCCCTATTAAATTTAATATAATGCAAAATTACAGGCCACATACTTAACTTGCAAGCAATAATAATAATAATAATTTCAAATATTTGGAGCAAACATACTGGAAACAGATCATAACAATAGTATCAGCTTTAATGATAATATGAGAACTGAATATTGGTACCTGTGTTCAGTTATCAAGTTTTATTTTTCTTCTACTTATTTTTTTAAAAAGCACACTGGTGTAAATCTCATACTGTGTTCTGACTGCATATTTTGTGTGCAGGACCTTGCCATGGCTGGCGTGCGTGTGGGTACAGTATACTCTGAGAACTGTGATTTAATTGAGGCCCTTGGTCGACTGGGCTGTTTTCATGGAGTAGCAGGACCAACACAGCACCAGGTGTCTCAGCTGCTGAAGGACCGAGGTACTATTTAATTTGTAACTTTCATTTATGCTTGATAATTAATTAATTGCTTGGACTCTTGTCATTAGTGTTTAGAATACATACTTATTAAATTTTTTTCCACATTTAGGCTGGCGATATTTAATGCTGTGCTGTTTATTGTATTGACAACTCAATCTGTATTGAGCCTCAGTAACAAGTATCACAGCTTTGCCTTTGGATCAGCTGACATTCTTCGGTATATAATGGAACAGAAATAGCTAAATTCATGTGCTGATGTTTTCAGATTGGATGAATAAGGTGTTTCTCCCTGAGAATAGACGCAGGTTGCAAGAGGCCCACCAGTACGTGTCCACTGAGCTAAAAAGGCTCAACATTCCCTACCTCCACAGGGGTGCAGGCTTCTTTATCTGGGCTGACTTCAACAAGGTGAAATGCCTATACGAGTACTGTATACTATTATGCAGACACGATCAAGCATGTGTTCTAAAATCTTAATGAAACAAAACTGAATTTTTGGCTATAACAGGTTGCTTTGTGCTGAAATGAATCTGATGTGTGTGGGTGGGTGGGGGCTGTTTATTTGCAGATAAAAAATGGTTTTATCTCAGGAATGCACATCAACATCTTGCACTGCATCTTATTGTCTGTTTAGCGCTTTTAAGACAAGGTCATACAAGGTCAAGGCAAACAAGAAAAAGAAGATGGTTGGATGGATGAATGGCTGCTTGGTTGTTGTTTTTTTATGTTTTCCTTATCTATTTGAGGTGTACTGTATTGTCTGTGCTCTCTGTGCAGATTGTGTCAGATGTGTATAATCGGAGACTCATGCAAGACAGCTAGTCTGAATCCAAAGTGACCACTTTCCCAATATTTTTAATGGGTGTATTGTTTGAGCCTCTCACCTTCTTCCATCTTCTTCTGTGCATTCTCAGTCTCATGTGATAGCTGATCCTCCAGCTCTCTCCCCTTTTCTTTAAGGCTTAAGAAAGCTAATCCTAATAATTATTCAAAGCTGCTAGTATAATACTATATGAGGTGTGAAAAAGAAACATGATACTTGCTATGCAAGCTGAAGCTCAGATTTAATTTAAACCATGTAACAACTAAAACCAGCTTATATAAGTAGCACATACAAAATTATCACACATAATTGCCTGTTTAAGTGTAGCTAAATGGGAATCCCCAAAGTGCATTCCAGTGACTGATTTGTGTGTTCCGCCAACTAGTGGCGCTGCCATTACTGCAGTGGCACATCATAGTGACTCAAGTGTCTGCTGCTGCTTCCTGACAGTGAGAGCAGCATGGCCAGTTGGATTGATGATGCTAAGCAGTGGCCCTCAGTTAGCGATGAAGATACCTTAATCCTCACTCACAACCCGCCGTACATGCTGCTACGGGCAGTCTACGGTAAAAAATTTGGCAAAACCGTACTCGAGACATGAGCAACACTTGCGTGTGTTCAGTGCCTTAGAAGGTCGCAGACTGCCTGTGGAGTCTTTTGGTCCTGCTCATGCAAATTCTACGGGTCTTGCAACAAATCAAGAACGCATACACTACATACGGGACCCGTACTCCTTTTGTACACCTGAACCTAGTCAGCAGCATGGCTAGTAGGGGCTTTTTGCGATGACAGTAAGATGCATGACTGACGCACAGTCATTGTACGAGTGACGTGCCTCAGAAGTACTACACAAGTATTCCACACTTGCTATTTGTGCAGTCCGCAAGACAGAAGTACATCTCATTTTCTACCCCTATGTGTGGCATACGCACAGTGCACACGACCTGCACGCAGCGCACGCGACCTGCACATGACACGAGGGGCAAGACTCTGGGTATATATATTGGAGAGGAACAAAGGAACCGATCATGTAGCATGTACCATTGTCAAAGGGAAGAAGACCACCTCATTTGCTGTTTTTATTTGAGTATATATTAATTTACCATGCAAACGTCAAATAATAAACCATGAGTATAAGGGAATAATGTATTTTATTACATTGTAAAAATCCCAACTAAATAGCCCAACAGTTTGAGCACTGAAACACACTTTGACTCTGACTCTGAGCTACTGTCCTGCTCCTACTCCTGCTGAGTGGTGGGACAGGGTGTCGGGATGTCCTTGTCCTTATCACTGAGTATGGCACAATGGCCTGACAGTGATGATGGGATTACAATGTCTTCACTTCTGGGTGTTGTTAGCTGAAACATACATGAAAATCAACATATATAATATTAATTACATAAGCATATAGATACTGAAATTAATGTTTAAAGCATGTGTATTATAGCGCAAGAGGTTTAATTAGTATTTACCTGTGAAAATACCTCTGGCGGGGTGCTGTGCCTTCTGCCGACTTGAAGGCATACTTCTCCCTGTCCATGCAGGGCTCACTGGTGCTGCTACCATCATCAAATTCTTCTTCCTCCTCCCCCTCTGTTGTTTCAGGCTGGGTTACTTCACTTTTGCTCGGTTCTTCTTGGGTCCCATTTTCTAAACTTTAAACTGAACATTTTTACATTTTCCCCACAAAATATCCAATGTTCTTCAGTCGAAAAACAGATGCAGAATGCTGCAGACATGCTGGTTTTATACCCACTCCTGGCCTGCGTCACACGCAAGTTATGAGTGATTGTAACTTACAAATCACGTGCATCACACACGCTTCACAAGTGCGGCCCGAACTCGTAGCACAGGAAACTGGTAAAATGCAAGTCACACGCACTCCACACTCACTGAACACACACTGATCACGTGCATCAGACATACGCTTTCCACGGGCTCACGCACAATTTTTCCCACACCTCGAGGAAGTCAGGTGAGCAACCTGTACTTGACAAGCACTTTGCCCCAGACTCCTCCCCCAGACTTTCCCCCGGTTCACCGTGACCCTGTGGCACGGCTGCAAGCTACCAAACTCTGCAACCCATGCATGTCCAAAACACTTACAGCGGGTTGTGAGTGAGACTTTAGCTACATGACTGTGTTTAAAGAAGTGTGAAAGGTTAGGGTGTTTTATATTACTGACGAGGGAGGAAAATATTTGTATATTGTTGATGCTTTGAATTGAGGTTCACATAACTAGCATTATTTATTATTTACGACTATATGTTAGCATGGACAATACAGTACACTTTAGCATTAATACACCATCAGTAATGTGAGCAAAATAATTTACCAAATTTGCAAGTAATGTTTAAATGTTAACTAACTATACCTGCATTAAATAATCAAATCTACAGTGTCGTGAAAAAGTGTTTGCACCCTGTTTGAATTTCTGAATGACATTACATCTTAAGCTAAAGCCTAATCATTCATACAAAGGGACCCTGCAGGAGCAAAAACGCAATATGATAGACAATTTATGTCCTTATTTAAAAAAGATATTCAACACCCAGTCCCCTTGTGGAAATATATATATCCCCTTTCCTTTCATTAGCTGGTTACATCCCCCTCAGCAGCAATCATTGCAAGTTCAGTTGTTAATTCGTGTCTCAAATGATTGTGGAGGAATTTTGGCCCACTCTTCCTTGCAGAACTGCTTCAGCTCAGTGACATTTGTAGACCTTCAAGCATGAACTGCATGTTTCAGGCTCTGCCACAACACTTCAATCAGGTTTAGGTCTGCACTTTGAATGGACACTAGTCCATACCAAATTTTAAATTTCTTTTTTTTTTTTAACCATTGTGAGGTAGACTTGCTTGTGTGCTTTGGATCATTGTCTTGTCATGGTCTTGTTTCATGACCTAATTGTGCTTCAGCTTATGGACAGATGAACCACCATCACACAATCACCACCATGCTTCACAGTTGGTATGGGGTTCTTATTTTGAAAAGAAATGTTAGGTTTTCACCAGACATAACAGGTCAGCCAAAAAGCTCCACTTTGGATTCATCTATCCATAACACATTGTTCCAGAGCTCAGGAGGATCATCTAGGTGTGTCTAGGTGAACATGAGATAAGCATTTATGTTTTTCTTGGTAGGCGATGGCTTCCATTCAGATTTGAGTTCAAAAGATGAATATGAGATGCTAGATCAGAATCTCAGCTTTCGTTTCTTCATATTTGCACATAATTTCTAGATGTGTTACACCATCTGGCTTTTGGTGGGAGAACACCTGTTTTTCAGGTGAGCAAAAGTAAATAGCAATATTTGATTGCATTTCCCTTGCTTGTAATTATTGCATCAAGCCAGTGACACTTTGACATCATCAAACTGTTGCATTCTTCTTTTGTGATTCTTTTCAAGGCTTGTAGTGCAGCTTTTTCTGTTAGTGTTAGTTTTGGGGGGTTTCTCCCTTCAGTCTCCTCTTCAGGAGGTGAAATGCTCCTCAGTTTGTTTAAGGTCTGGTGATTGACTTGGCCAGTCTAAACCCTTCCACTTTTGGTGAAGTCCTTTTCTGTGTTGGCAGTGTGTTTTGGGTTGAAGTTCCTCCCAATTAGATTGGATACATTTCTCATTCATGTTTCTGAAAACTGTGAATTCATGTGATGCTGCTACCATCATGAGTTGCATCATCAATAAAGATTGAGTCTATTCCAGAAGCTGCCATAAAGCCCACCACCACTACCACCACCATGCTTCACCCATGAGCTCATATGTTTTGAATCATGGGCACATCCTTTCTTTCTCTACACTTTGGACTTTCCTTCATTTTGCTAGAGGTTCATCTTGGTTCCAGAACTTTTGTGAATCATCTTTGTATTCCTTTGCGAATTCCCGTTTTGTATCTTGTGTTATAGCCTCTAAATTTCAGCTCCCGAAGTCTTCAAACAGTGGATTGTGACACCTTCACCCCTGCCCTGTGGAGGTTGGTGATTGTTGTTTTAGGTTTTTCTTCACAGCTCTCATAAAGTTTGTCATCAGCTGCTGTTGTTTGTCTTGGCTGAACTATTTCATGTCTGGTTGTTTGTACTCCAGTGCTTTCATTCTTTTTCAGGACATTCCAAATTGCTGTATTAGCAACACCTAATGCTTGTGCAATGGCACTGATCAAGTTCCCCTCATTTCTCATCTTGAAAGTGACTTGCTTTTCTCCCATTGGAAGCTCTCTGGTCTTTATGTTGGTTTATCCTTTGCAGCAATAAATGCAGTTTAACAGGGTACACCTGGGCATCTTGAAACACCTGTCAGTCACATGGGCCAATGTTTTTTGTCGCTTGAAAAATGAGTGAGTTTAAACAAAAGGTACCATGTTCGAAGTTGTTTAATGTAACTGGATAGACATATCAGGAAATGAAAGCTGAAATTCTGATCTATTGTCTTATATTCACCTTTTGACCACAAGTCCAAATGTCTTTGGTTTATAGTAAAAACAAAAGACTTGGCCTTGCTGCTCTAATACTTTCAGAGGGGAGTGTATGCTTTTGGAAACAGCAGCATGGATATGAATTAAAACCATGTAACAATGTGAATCCTGAATTCATTCTCTCTCTCGCTCTCTCTCTCTCTCATGTATAGCATGTAACTGTAATCTACATGCACGGCGCTGTAGGTTTAACATGGAGCTGTATAAATTATCAGGACGAAAGAGTGGAGGCGTGTGTATGAACTGCAGACACAACACGGCTGGACGACACTGTCACTACTGCAAAGAGGGCTACTACAGAGACATGAGCCGACCAATCACACACCGCAAAGCCTGCACAGGTAACCCACTGCATGTGTGTGTGTGTGTGTTAAGGTGACATTGATGTTCAGTATTATCAGCATTTCAGAGCAATTTCCACAAATTCACCAGAATCTTAGGTTTCAAGCGCAGTGCACCTGACCTTTCTCTCTCTCTCTCTCTCTCTCTCTCTCTCTCTCTCTCTCTCTCTCACACACACACACACACACACACACACAC
>JANZLB010076674.1:0-10009 GCA_026167865.1 Notarius quadriscutis
GAGAGGGCAGTGGAGTTTTGGTGATCCTCTCAGCAGTCTTCACCACCCTCTGCAGGCATTTGCGGTCCATAGCTGTAATGCTGCCATACCACACAGTGACGCAGTTGGTCAGGATGCTTTCAATCACGCAGCTGTAGGAGTTGCTGAGGATCTTGGGTGACATACCAAACTTCCTCAGCCTCCTCAGAAAGTACAGCCACTGCTGAGTCTTCCTAACCAGCTGTGTGGTGTTTAGTGCCCATGTGAGGTCCTCACTGATGTGAACATCCAGGTATTTGAAGCTGCTCGCCCTCTCCACCTCAAGCTCCCGGATGAACAGTGGCCGATGAGGTCTCCTCTCCTTCCTCACGTCCACTATCACCTCCTTCGTCTTGTCCATGTTGAGGGTGAGGTTGTTGTCCTCACACCATGACACCAGACTACCCATCTCCCTCCTGTAGGCCGTTTCGTCACCGCCAGTGATGCATCCCATCACTGCGGTGTTGTCTGTGAACTTCAGGATGATGTTGTCCTTGTGGGAGGTGACACAGTCATGGGTGAACAGAATGTAGAGAATGGGGCTGAGGACGCATCCCTGTGGGGTGCCAATGTTTGTGATGATGCTGGATGAAGTCTTATTACCAGTCCTGACAGTCTGGGGCCTGCCAGTCAGGAAGTCGATGAGCCAGTCAGAGAGGGTGGGGTGCAAACCAAGTGTGGACAGTTTATGGATGACGACCGTATTGAAGGGAGAGCTGTAGTCAACAAAGAGCATCCTGATGTAAGAGTTTTTATTTTCCAGGTGGGAGAGGGCATAATGGAGGACAGCAGCAATGACATCTGAGATGGACCTGTTGGGCCTGTAGGCATACTGCAGAGGATCCAGGGGTTCCGGTATGCTGTTCTGAATATGGGCCAGTACCACTCTCTCAAAGCACTTTGAGATGATTGAAGTGAATGCTATCGGCCTGTAATCATTCAGGCAGGTGGGTGGGCTCTTCTTGGGAAGAGGGACGATAGTTGTGGCCTTGAAGCAGGAGGGAACGGTGCTCTGGCTAAGGGAAAGGTTGAAGATGGTGGTGAAAACAGCAGCCAGCTTTTTGGCACATACTCTAAGGGTCCGCCCAGGGATGTTGTCTGTTCCTGCTGCCTTCCTGGAGTTGATCCTCCTCAGAGCTTTGTGTACTTGGCCTGATGAGACTGTTGGTGGGGGGGAGAGGGGTTGGGTGGTCCAGGTGTGTGCTCGCGCCTCCTCTCTGTGCTATAGCTGGTGGTCTCTTGAGGTCATCCGGCAGGCTGTCTGTGGAGCTGATGGTGCTGGTGGTGGTCCTGTAGTCTGTGATGTGCTGCAGGCCTTGCCACATTCGCCTGGGGTCAGCAGTAGAATAGAAGCCATCCAGCTTCTCTCTGTACTGCCTCTTGGCTGCTGTAATGGCTTTCCTCAGTCCATACTTCGCTGCTTTGTACTCCATCTCATTTCCTGATCTAAATGCAAAAGAGCGAGCATGCAGCATATGTTGTACCTGACTGTTTACCCAGGGCTTTTGGTTGGGGAACTTCCTGATCTGTATGGTCACAAAAGTCACAAATATACAAGAAAAGAAAAAAGATCTCTGTAAAATATCCATATCCACTTCTACTTGTCCCTTCAGTGTTAGAACAACTACATTCAGCAAAGATATTCTCAAAACTTGACTTGTGCAGTGCATACAACCTGATCAGAATTCGAGAAAGCGACGAATGGAAGACAGTGTTTAGCACCACCGCTGACCATTTTGAGTACTGGGTCATGCCTTATGGCCTTTCTTTGGCTCCAAGTGTCTTCCAGTGCCTGATCAATGATGTGCTCCGGGACATGCTGGGGAGGTTTGTTATCGCCTACATTGACAGTATTCTGATCTACTCCCCAAAGGAACACATCCAATCCATGCTAAAACGCCTACTCAAGAATCATATCTACGTCAAAGCTGAGAAATGTGAGTTCTATTTACATCAGATCTCTTTCCTGGGTTTCCTCTTTCCTCTTTCATCAGCACAGAGGGAGTCAGCATAGACTCCTCCAAAGTATCTGCTGTCACATCTTGGCCTGTACCTACATCTGTTAAGGAACTCCAATGCTTTCTAGGTTTTGCAAACTTCTACAGACGATTTATCAGAAGTTTCAATACTGTTGCTGCTCCATTAACCATCCTGCTTAAAAAAGAGACAAAACAACTCCTCTGGAACCCAGCAGTGGAGGAAGCCTTCAGCTGACTTAAGACTGCATTCATGTCAGCCCCAATCCTGCAACATCCTGACCCCACCAAACCATTCACTGTTGAGGTGGATGCCTCAGAAACAGGAGTTGGAGGGGTGCTATGTCAATGTTTCGGCGAGAAACTAAAGCTTCACCCAGTCGCATTTTTCTCAAAGAAGCTCTCATCTGTGGAGAGGAACTATGATGTCAGGAATCGTGAGTTTCTAGACATTAAGCTTGCCCTTGAGGAATGGAGGCACTGGCTAGAGGGAGCTAAACACCCCTTTGTGATTTTGACAGACCACAAGAACTTAGAAAACCTAAAGAAAGCAAAGAGGTTGAACCCACTTCAGGCCTGATGGGCCCTATTTTTCACCGGATTCAACTTCACGATCTCTTTTCATCTGGGGTCTAGGAACACAAAGACTGATGCTCTATCTCGAACCTCTAGTTCTGCTCCTCACAACACTGAACCACATCCTGTTCTTGCACCAGAATACTTTGTGCAGTCTATCACTTGGGACCTAGATAAAGAGATCAGAAACTCTCAACCCCAAAGGCACCCAGAGGACTGTCCAGGACCAGACCTGCTATATGTCCCCAAAACCCATTTGCAGTAAACTCATCACACGGGCACATGCATCTCCTGTTACGGGACATCCTAGTAGTCAAAGGACTTATCAGATGCTGAGAAGTAAGTACTGGTGGGAAAACATGAGAACCGAGATCAATCACTTTATTGCCTCTTGCTCTGAATGTGCCCAAGCAAAGGTTCCATGAACCCCTCCCTCTGGTAAGCTATGTCCCCTCCCTGTACCTCAGAGACCTTCGTCCCACCTGGCCATAGACTTCATAACTGACTTACCACCATCCCAGGGTAGCACAACCATCATGGTGACTGTAGACCGATTCTCCAAGGCTTTGAGGCTGATTCCCTTACCAGGCATTCCCACTGCATTTCAGACAGCAGAACTCCTGTTCCAGTATGTGTTTAGGTACTTTGGTATCCTGGAGGATATTGTCAGTGACTGTGGTCCACAGTTCATTTCACGGTTATGGACTTGTTTTATGGAGCGTCTGGGTGTCTCAGTAAGCCTCATGTCAGGTTATCACCCTCAGTCCAACGGTCAGGTGGAACGGGCCAACCAGGAGATTGGCTGTTTCCTGAGAATCTTTTGCATGAGGAATCAGGGGGACTGGTCACATTTCATGCCGTGGGCTGAGTATGCACAAAACTCAAGCACTCAGCTACCCAGTTAACACCGTTCCAGTGCATACCTCGGCTACCAGCCACCCCTGTTCCCATGGGATGACACTCCAGCATGGGGACAGTTGGTCAAGGACTAGTTTTCTAGAAGCCAAGCAATATGGGAAGAGGTTCATCAAAGAATTGAAGCAGTAAATGGCAAGTATAAAGAATATGCAGACAAACACCGTGAAAAAAACCCTGAGTTTTCACCTGGCAACAGGGTATGGGTCTCCACACGTGACTTAAGGGAAACTAATTCTTGCAAGAAACTCCAGGCATGTTACATCAGCCTGTACAAAATCTTACATCACCTCAATGAGGTCTCATACAGACTGGAGCTTCCACCTCACTGCTGCATTTCCCTGACCTTCCGTGTGTCATGTCTGAAACCAGCGATTCAAGGTCCTCTGGCAGAAAATACTCTTGTCCCAGAACAACATTCCCTAAGTCTCGAGGGAGAATCTATCTACCAGGTAAACATAGTTCTCAACTCCAGAAGAAGAAGAGGTCAAGTGGAGTACCTAGTAGAATGGGAGGGCTATGGACCAGAGGAACAGAGCTGGGTAATGGACATCCTCGAACCCCTGCTAACTCAAGAATTTCACACTCAGCACCTTGACAAACCTGCACCTAGAGGGAGAGGGCATCCCAAGAAGAATATAGCTCCCAGAGGGAGCTCCTGGGGGGGGTTCTGTTAGTAATGGCACTGTGAGTCAGAATGCAAAGCAAACTACAAACATGGCTTCCAAAGACTACAACGCCCAAGGTTCACAGCGCCTCCTATCTCCATCTTATTAACTTCAGCTGTCTCTCATTAATAATCATCAGCAATGCTACTTAAAGGTCATAGGCAAAGGTTTTCAATTTAGGGCAGGAAGGTGGGGGTTTAAAATATCAGCAGCAAAAACTAAATACATGATATTTGGATTTAAAAGAAAGGTCCCTGATATAGGATTTAAAATGTATGGATCACTGCTAGAAAGAGCTAAAGAATTTAAGTTTTTTGGGCTTTGGTTTGATGAAAAACTTACTTGGAGGGTCCACATAGAGAAAGTGGTCAATAAGTGCGAAAAAGTCATTAACATCCTTCGCTGCCTGACTGGAAGTGACTGGGGAGCAGAAAGACAGCCCATGATAATGACTTGGTCAAGGACTAGTTTTCTAGGAGCCAAGCGATATGGGAAGCGGTTCATCAAAGAATTGAAACAGTAAATGGCAAGTATAAAGAATATGCAGACAAACACCGTGAAAACCCCCCTGAGTTTTCACCTGGCAACAGGGTGTGGGTCTCCACACGTGACTTAAGGGAAACTAATTCTTGCAAGAAACTCCAGGCATGTTACATCGGCCTGTACAAAAGCTATGATCAGATCAGTCTTAGACTACAGTAACATGGTATTTGGGGCTACAGTCACATCAATCTTACGTAAGCTAGATGTAGTACCGACAAAAACTCTAAGAATATGCAGTGGTGCCTTCTGATCAACCCCAACACCAGCGCTGTTGGTTGAAACAGGAGAAATACCTCTGAGACTGAGGAGAATTAATTTAGGTCTACACTTTTGGTGTAAGATCTGTGCATATCCACCTAACTTTTCCTCTAAACGGTTACTGAGGGACATTTGTGTATTTTCTGGCAAAGAAAAGAAAGGAAATTACCTGCATACAGTAAAAGAATGGGCTGGAAAAGTGGGTATTGATGAATCAAAAATAGTGACCCATCCATGTTGGCCAGCTGTGCCATTATGGTTACTCCCTGAGCCAGAAATTGATTATAATTTACAATTTAAAATGAGGGAGGGGGATATTGAGGAGGTGAGCCAAGGTGCAAAAAACTATATTGAGCAGGTATGGAACTCACACCTGCAGGTTTTCACAGATGGATCCAAGGATCCTGAAAGTGGAAGAGCTGGGTTTGGGTTCTATGTGCCTATACTTCAGGTCCAGCAAGGAAAGCGGATCTCAAATAGGATATCTATCTTCACAACAGAGTTAATAGCTCTAATTTGGGCTCTATGGTGGATAGAGGAAGTGAGACCAGAAAACGTGGTAATATGCTCTGAGTCCACTGCTGCTCTGATGGCCTTGAAGCATGGGACATCGGAAACACGGCCTGATTTAATAAATGAAACATTAATATGTCTATATAGGATAGAGAAAATAGGTTGCAAAGTGGGTCTGCTATGGGTGCCAGCACATGTTGGGGTAAAAGGCAATGAGATGGTGGATAAAATAGCAAAATCTACACTAACAAGACCAGAAGAGGAGTGAAGTATTTTACTTGGCAGAACGGAGTATCGCAACATTGTTAAAGAACTAACTGATAATGAATGGCAGAATGAATGGAATAGTGAGAAAAAAGGAAGGTGTTACTTCTCTATTCAGAAGTACGTTAAGAAAAAAAAGTATTCATGTCAGTGGGGATAGAAAGGATATTTCAAAACTAACAAGACTAAGGCTGGGACATTGTGGCCTAAACAGCAGCCTAAAGATAATTGATAAACATCAAGATGGGCTGTGTGAATGTGGCAGTCCAGAGACTACACAGCATGTCCTTTTACATTGCAAAAAATACAGCGAATAAGTAAATAAATTGTTTATTGAGGTAGCTGATATAGGGGTTTCTTCCTTTTCTATAAAGATACTTCTGGGTCGAAATGAGAACCATCCGCTCATAGAAAAGAAAATTGTGTCATTTCTGCATGCTACGGGTCTATAGGTTGAAGTAACTGTTATGTTATGTTATGTTATGTTAACTGTGGGTGGCAGTAATACGATGTAAAGCGTCCAAACTGCCAGAGATCCAAAAGAAGAAGAAGAAGGCTTGTTTCCTTGTTACACCCACCCCTTGCGCATGCGTAGTGTTTCTGAGCCAGACGCTGCTCCTCTGTGTGTGTTAGAGGAGTTGTTCAGAAGAGTTGTGCAGGTCGTGTAGACACAACGCTTCCGGAAGGAAACACGTGAGTGTGTTTACAGATTGCTCTTCGATTTACTGTTCTGAGAAGGATTTTTAGTGAGCCAAAAGATAAGATTTGGTCTGTTTTTATGTGTACTGACTCCAGCCCAGCTCCCATGCACAGCTGTGCACTGTTTGTGTTTTGTTAGCAGGGTTTTAAGATGGCCAGCAGCTCCGAGCTCTTCAAGGACCTTTGCACTCCAGCTTTCATTGTGGATCTGGATATTGTGAAAAGGAACTCGGACACAATGCTAGAGCGCTTCCTGAGGCTCGGAGTGCAGCTCCGACCTCACATGAAAACCCATAAGACAGTGTGAGGCTCATTAACCAACCCAAGCCAGCTGTTTATCCACCATCAGCACTTCTGTTTTTAAACTGTACACTGTAGAAGGGGACAAGGTTTGGGTTCTTCACACCAGTTTCTCACTTACAGCAGGGGTTCTCATACCTTTAACTCTAAAGAATCTCCATAGACCCTCATAGGTTTTGAGTTGTCTGTATTGAAAAGCGTTGAATTGATAAAGTGTGGGTGATCTAGAAATATAAGTCCTCTGTTTTCACGTATGACAGGGAGTCCACCTTTGCCTGAGACCAACATATCTCCTTATAACGTGATAACTTACACTGTTAGAACATGAAACGTATCACATTTGAACATGAAATGTCATACCAATGTTTCATTAACATCATAATAAGATAAATGGTATATTGTTATAAGAAAAGTTTCTTGTTACAATGTGATAAGTTTGTACATTGTTGTAAAATGAAAATATCGTGTTATAATACGAAAAATATCTTATCACAAACTTTTAATGTTATATTGTAATCTGTTATTTTTCCTCGTGTGGCAGCAATGCACTTTCCTACTTTTCAAAAAAATAATATGACAAGAAAATGTTTGTGTGTCAGTAAGTATGTGACACTTTTCAGCCAAAAACATAATGAAGGCTGCTGGGTTTTGCTGAAAACATAAGAAGAAAGTGTGATAAAGTGTCCGGAAGAACTGTGACTGGTTCTGCAAGCTGCTCAGTAAAACTTACTTACAGTTATATTTTCTAATAAAGCTGAACAAATTGTACCTTAGACTACTATTTAACACTCCAAAAAACTCAAACTGCCTGATTTATAGTATTGCATTGCCCACAGCCATAGTGTTGCTTGAATACAGTATAACGATGCATTTCTGTTTTCTCTCTGGGTCTCAGTGAGTGTGCAGACATCATGACCAGGGGCTCACGAAGGTGCATTGTGGTGTCCACCATGGCTGAGGCTTCTTTCTATGCTGATGCTGGTTATGATGATATCCTCTACGCCTATCCATTAACCTGTGATAAAGTAAAACGCTGTGCAGAGCTATCAGAGAGGCTTTCTTTATTTCATGTACTGGTGGACAACAGCGTGGCCCTGCAAGAGCTGAAGGCGAGACCGCTGAAGCCAGGCAAAGTCTGGCACGTATGGTTGAAACTGGACTGTAACAATGGTAGAGGTAAGATGTACAGCGAGTAGGTGACTCCAACTTTTGTTCATATGCTGTTTATGCATGTACACAGCAAATTCCTCAGTGTTGAATTAACACTTTCAGAGTTAATTTGTGTCCAATTGGACGTATATAAACACAGTGGGTGTTAAATCAACACTCTGGGTGTTAATTCAACACTGGGGATTTTGCTGTGCATGTATCTATATTGGGCCTCCATCCATCCATCCATTATCTGTAGCCGCTTATCCTGTTCTACAGGGTCGCAGGCAAGCTGGAGCCTATTCCAGCTGACTTTGGCCGAGAGGCGGGGTACATCCTGGACAAGTTGCCAGGTTATCGCAGAGCCCAGATGATGCCCAAGAGACCAAAATTGAGCATACTCAGGGAGGGACAGTGGCAAACTCTCTTTGGGGCATCATCATGATTCAAATTCGCCAGTCTCTGGATGATTGCGCATATGCTTGTCTGTTACACCACTCAAGAGCCCCGTGGTTGAGAAGTTTTTAGGTTTAAGGATATTTGGGGTACAAAATGTGTTCTGAATTTACATAATCAACAACAGATAACTTTTTGATAAGCTCTTTTTTCCTTCAATTTTGTTTCATTCATTTGTGTGCTTATTTCTTTGGTTTTCATCATCTGTATGAACACAATGCTCTGGAACTAGACTCCATGTGTGAAAACAGGAATCCTCCAGCTTTAACAGTAAAGTTAACCCAGAAACATTCCTGGGTTTTATATTTTGAAGTGGGCTTTAAACTCACAATGCTCTTAAGAACAGTAAAGATTAAAAAAAACACACCATGTTAATCCTTCACTGCTTTTGCTGTGCTGCTATCAAGCGTGTGGCTTTCCAACCTATTGATCGTAGCTCGTGAGAGCTCACCGAGCATATGGAGAGTGAAATTTCCTGTGTACTAATGGCTTATGTTCTTTTCTATTTCACAGATAGTGTTTGTTCACCTTATTGCTCATTTTTCAAGTTCTTTAAGTACACAGCTGAAAAGTCAGGCATTTACTGAGTTTAAAAGTTCTTTAACAGCTTAGTGTTGTTTTGTAGTGGGTTTGTAAAGTGTTTGCATATTTAAAGCAAACACAAAGACCATGATGTGTGACAGCCATTCACAGTGTCCCTGTGTGACTTTGTGTTATCTTTTCAAGGAGGTTTTAATTGGATGGTTTTGTTCAAAGCAGGTAGCGGAGTAAATCCATAAAATCCTCTACTTACCGGATTAAGGTACAAATTAACAGATCCTTATGTAGGCTTTATTTTTTTCAGACACTCATTTTGATGCATCCATAATCAGATTTCTGTACTTGATCCCAAAGTTTGGATTTGGCACCGCATGCTAAAGCATAACATAATCAGGTGTCACTGCCATAGCCGGTCAAGGTCAATAGCGATATTTTTGTTTTTATTTGTATCGCTGCGAATAAAAGTCCAATTCATCATCTTGAGTGTTTTTTTTTTTTAAGCTTGCTTTTGTTAACTCAATAAATGGTCTTGTATATGGGCTAGTAACCACAGTTAATGTCCTAGCGACATCTAAATGGCTGTTCCGCATGTGATCAAGTGAACTATTGAACTTCCTACTTCACAACTGTGCATAAACTAAGGCCACTAAAGTAAACATCTTGTAAAAGGCACTGTTTCGTCCTCAGGACTGAATGGCCCCATAACTCAGCAGAAGCAGATGGTGAGGGAGTTGCCAAACTCGGCCACTGGCTCCGGTTGCAAGGGCAACTGCCCCATGCTGTTCTTTTTATAATAAATAGACTGGATTATATGCGTTGTTAATGTGTGTGCCCTCTGCTCTGTCCTCAGGTCCTTCATTCAAGCCGAGCTGCAGCAAAGCGCAGAAATACCTGGAGTTCATCCCCATTAATCTGCACACACAGCGCATGAGGGTGACGTGTCCTAGGAAAACAGGTATGGGTACATAGGACTTGGGAAGAATTCAAGATAGATTCGAGGAGGTTCTCCAATTCAGATAGAATAAAAAGCACACATAATTCAGATTGTGGGCAGCATAGTGGTGTAGTGGTTAGCGCTGTCGCCTCACAGCAAGAAGGTCCGGGTTCGAGCCCCGTGGCCGGCGAGGGCCTTTC
>JANZLB010076805.1:0-15665 GCA_026167865.1 Notarius quadriscutis
AACAGTTGTCCACAGTTGGTTCAGCAACACACTCCGCCATTTTGTTTTTCGTCTTCTTTAGGGTTTTGTGGCAGCTGGCAAACCAATTTAAAGGTGCATTACTGCCACCGACTGGGCTGGAGTGTGGAACAGGAGATATTTGGGGTGAAAAAAAAAACAACTATATTCTTTTAGCCGTTTCTGTTTCTTTTAAATACTTGATAACAAAGCTGCCATTTTGTTTTTCTCTACTCATGGTATATGAGTTGATATATGAATACAGTACAGTAGCCAATCAGAGCACGTGATTGCTCATATCCGGTGACTGTGGATAGAATAATAAATCAATATCAATTTAGCAGATGGTTTTGTATTTAGTGAAATTATTCATCATTTTAACACTACAGCTTTACCGATGAGGCCTCCAGTTAGGAAAAAGTGACCTTTAGTGCAAAAAATGATGCACAGAGAGTGAAGGAGTGAAGGAGCTCTGTGCACAAAGTCAAGTGAAGTAAAAAGTGACAGCAGTGACATGGTGAAGTTTCTGTGTCCTGTAAATCTGTTTAGGACATGGAGCCGACTTTGCAGCCCTTTACCCCCCCCCCACACACACACATGTTCAGAAACACACAACGGACGTCATAAATGCTGGAACCTGATTCACCGATTCATAACGTGAAGCTGGAATTAAAAAGCTCTTGGATGTGTAAATAAACATGGAGAACCGGCTCCTGAGCACATATGACTCCAGATATATTTTTCTCCCCCTAACAGAGTAACTCTTCATGACCTGAGATTAAATGTCAGATAGAAACTTTAATGAAACAGGTAAATCCGTTAAGTGATGTACAGTCACACACGTTACACACTTTGCCTCGTCTGGGATTTCAACTGAAAAAGGAAAAAAAAAAAAAAGTCAACAGTCCTCATGTTTTTTTAAACCCTAAATGAATCCTTTAATTTCAGAATAAGTTTGTTTTCTTTTATAGTAAGTCAATCTAAGTACTATTTCTTTATTTTTTTTTAATAAGCAATATGAAAAGTATGACTCCAGTTCTTATTACTTTATCAGCAGAGCTAACGCCGTCATGAACAATGACTTTATTTCTCTGGTTTTTATCATACAACATGATGAATCGTGAAATTTCATGTTGAGATCTCATACCGGCTTGGTTCCGTGTGACATTCGGATTTCTGATCTCTTTCAAACTGTCGGGATCCTCGTGTCAGAGTGCAATCCATCAGGAGGATGGAAAAAAAACCCAAAACAACAATTATTACTGAGGAAAAAAACAAAACAAAACCATGAGCAGATACTTCGAGACTATCCCGGGTTATGAAAATAACTGGAGAATTTCCTGATTGAGATAAATCATGATTCATTTCCATTTGGACTATTTTTTTCTCCTTCTTTTCTTTTTTTTTCTTCTTTTTTGCAGTGATTTGTTGCGATGCTGTCGAACAGTCAGTGGAAGCCATACCTGTTGGGTTTAACAGTCCCCGTGGAGGTTTGAGGTGCTTGTCACGGCCCGAGCGTTTGTGTTTTTGTTAGTGTTTGTTTCGTGTTTGTTCTCGGCCCGAGCGTTTGCGTGTTTGTTTGTTTTTTGCGTGTTTCTCCTCGAGCCGGGTCAGACGCTGGTGATGGAGGCGAGGCAGTTGTTGGGTTTCTGCAGTTTCTCGGCCTGCGTGCTGGGAGCCTCGGCCACAGAGCGGAAGGAGAACGGAGCGCCGATCAGGGAGCTGCCCATGTGACCCGGACTCAGCGCCGGATTCTGACGCCGGTTACTCTCCACGATACTCGAGGTGTTGGACGCCAAACTCTCCCGCGTCCTAAAGGAGGAAAAGAGTAAGAGAGTCAGAAATATAAACGACAGGACAGAACAAAGAGGAGAGAAAAATGGAGAAGAGGTCAGAGGAGGAGGACAGAAAAGATGAGATGTTGATCAAGAGGAAAGGATTGAAGACGAGAGGAGCACAGTGAGGACACGAGAACAGAAAGGGAAGTACGAATGGATGGAGAAAAGATGACAAGAGAAGAAAAAGCAAGGCAAGAAATTTAACGAGAGAAGGTAAAAACAGATCAGAAAAATGGAGGCGAGGTCAGAGAAAGGAGAGGAAAAAAGGAAAAGAAAAGGGTTAGAGGAAAAGAAATGAATGGAAAAAAGAGTAGCGGAAAGAAGAGAATTCAGAACAGAGACATGAAAGAAGAACAGTGAAGATGAGAAAAGAAAAAATACAGGAAGACGAGACGAGAGACGATAAAAGTGGATCAGAAAAATGGAGACGAGGTCAGGACTGATCAGAAAAGGAAATAAATAACATGCTGAGGACAAAGAGGAGAAAAAAGGACAAGAAAGATGACAACGAGTGCAGGGACATGAGAGGAGAGCAAGACAGGAGAGTGAAAAAGAAAAGCGAAGAAGAAAGGAAAAGTTGGAACAGAAGAGCTTGTAGAGGAAAGGAGAGGAAAAAAGAGGAGTGGAGAAGAAAAATAAATAAGAACATGGTGAGGACACAAAGAGAAGGAAAAAGTAAAGAAGACAAACTGAGAAACAAGAGACGATAAAACCGGGTCAGGAAATGGAGATGAGGTGAGAGGAAATGAGACGGAGATCAGACAAAAACAAAGAGAATATAAGAAAATAAAAAAGAAACAAGAGGAAAAGATTGAAGATGAGGGGGAAAAAGAAAAACGCACTGAGGCCATGAAGAAAGATGTCAAAATGGAAAATGAGAAGAGGACAAAAAGGATGACAGAGTAAAAGTGGAGGACAGGACATGAGAGGAAGGAAAACAGGAGAGAGGAAAAGAAGAGTGATGAAAGAGATGCTGTTAGAGGAAAGAAAAATGAGAAAAGAAAGTGTAGAGTAGAGAAGAGAAAGAATAAAACAAGTAGAAAACAGTGAGGACACGAGAAGAGAAAAAGAGACGAGAGCAGAAACATAGAGAAGAAACGACAGGAAGAGAGACGAGGGGGAAAGGAGAGAAAAACGAACGATTACATCACATGAGAAAATGGAGAGAGGGATTGGATAGAAGAGAAGGAGAGAGGAGAAAAAGAATGTATAAAGGAACGAATGGAAGGAGTGAAGATCTTTAAACATCTGCATACAACTGCCTGCTCATTTTCAACACCACCTGTGAGGAAAGGTTTTGTTTCTCCGGCGGTGTATCAGGGACGTGTGTGTGTGTGTGTGTGTGTGTGTGTGTGTGTGTGCGTGTGTGTGCGTGCGTGCGTGCGTGCGTGCGTGCGTGTGTGTGTGTGTGTGTGTACAGAGCTGAGGGAGGGGAAACATTCCGGGAAAACAACTCAGAATTAACGAGATTAAAGCTGTAATGAGAAAATACTTGGATATTCTCTGAGATTATAAAGTCACAAATTTACAAAACAGACAAATTGTTTGATTTTGTGAGCTCGAGGAGGAAAGACTGCGCTTCCTGTCACTCTGGGATCAGCCGATGATGTTGATCAAAGTGAAGCGATGTGGTTCATGGACGAAAAATAAAACAAGCAAAACCAAAACACCATTTATGAGTTCTTTTATTCATAAGTTTGTGACTATTTAATCTCTGAATTTTTGAGTTCTTGCTCATGAATCTGTGACCTTTTAATTTTGGAAGTTCTGAATTATTTTTCTCGGAATAGTACCCCTTCCTTCAGCGCCGCAATCCACAAAAATATTTTTCTGAGTATTTTATTGTATATTTTATAGTCTCGGAAAATCTGAGGTTTTTTTTTTCTTGGATTATTACCCCTTCTCTGGTCCATTTGTTTGTTTGTTTGTTTACTTATTTATTTACTACAATGGCCCTAATATACCATCATACATTTCACTATCAAGGAAATAAACTTTCTGTCGTTTTATTGCATCAAACAATTTTGTTACGTCAACTGAAGATCTGTTACGTCAGTTTCGTTGTCAAACAAAATGTTATTAAATCGAACAAGGTTTTGTGTTTTATACAAGTACATTTTGATTCCTATCAAATTTCAGTTATTGTTCAACCAACGAAATGTCCGTATAAATCCCGTGCTTTATATCGGGAAAGAAAATCTCCGTGATATGAAGTAAAGGTTCATGTTGAACAGTTATTATGGAATAAATTACACTACACTTTTATATCCAAATTATTCACACAACATTTTTACCACACTGCTAAATAATAATACAATTCTATGAATATGCAAATTAGAAATGGACCCAAACCTGCATGCTCCGCCCCTTTCACCGATGTAAGTTATAACCGGTGGAGGGCTTCAGGTATGTTCTCCTATTCTAGATGAACAATATGATGAAGAGCATTATAAACAAGGAGCACAGTTTCCCAAAGGGGGGGGGGAGACAGGGAGAAAGAGAAAAAGACAGACAGACAGACAGACAAAGACAGAGAGAGAGACAGACAGACAGAGATAGCAAGATGGGGGAGGGAGACACAGAGAGAGAGAGAGACAAAGTGAGACAGAGGGGAGAGAGAGACAGACAGACAGACAGACAGTGTGAGAGAGACACACAGAGAGGGGAAGGAGAGACAGAGAGAAAAAGAGAGACAGACAGAGAGAGAGACATAGAGGAGGAGAAAGGGACAGACAGGCAGAGTGAGAGAGAGACACACAGAGAGAGACAGAGAGAGAGTGTGAGACAAGGAGGAAGAGACAGAGAGAGAGACACAGATAGACAGACATAGAGGGGGAGAGAGACAGAGAGAGAGTGAGACAGGGAAGGAGAGACAGAGAGACAAAGAGAGACAGACAGAGGGGAGAGAGAGACAGACAGACAGTGTGAGAGAGACACACACAGAGAGGGGAAGGAGAGACAAAGAGAAAAAGAGAGAGACAGACAGACAGAGAGAGAGAGACATAGAGGAGGAGAAAGGGACAGACAGGCAGAGTGAGAGAGAGACACAGAGAGAGAAAGAGACAGAGAAAGAGAGTGTGAGACGAGGAGGGAGAGACAGAGAGACAGACATAGAGGGGGAGAGAGAGACAGACATAGAGTGAGACAGGGAAGGAGAGACAAAGAGAGACAGAGGGGAGAGAGAGAGAGAGACGCCTACACACAGGAGGGGAAGGAGAGACAGAGAAAGAAACAGAGAGAGAGAGAGAGTTGAATGTGATACTCGCACCATCATTTAATGACCTTATTGCAATGCCTTTGGGAAATTCAGCCCTGAATAAATAGATAGATAGATAGATAGATAGATAGATAGATAGATAGCAAACACAGTTGATCACGAAGCCCCATGTTCTTTTCCACATCACTTCGAAGCGGTGCGTCTCCACTCACACAGATTTACAGCACAATTACAAACTTTCACTCTCTGAAAGTAATCCCTCAAATAATCACCTTATTTTTCCAAAGTATTCGTAATCTGATTACTGTCTATTTCTCTCTTTTTGGAGCTGTAATGGATTACAGTTACTTATTTTTATGACATAATCCTGTTATAAGCAGTTATGAGTTGAGCCTGCTGACACGGCATGCCGAGGTCAAACCAGCGGTGGTTAAAGAGTGACCTGAGAAAATCTCATTCCTTTCCTGTTATAGCTGTTACAGCACCATGAGCCATCACTTTATTATTACGCTTATTACATTAAAGAAAGAGATCGAGAGAACAGATTAGCATCTGATATCCAGATAAACAAAAAGTAGTCATGTTAGCCGATCGCTAAATAGCAACCAACATTTCATACTTGCCAACTCAACCGATTCACGCGCTAGTCCACCGATTCTGACGGATGAATCCCGCCTACCGCTGTTAGTTGTAAAAGCTACTGCATAACCGGTGAACACTGCTGGATTCGCTCTTCTGATGTCACTTCAACTGTTTTCAGCACAAGGGATAGATACAAATCCATAGCGTTAAATAGTCATATGAGGTAAAGCTGAGAGCCAATGGAACAACACGAAATTGTATCACTCTATCGTGTCATTCCATTGGTTCTTGTTATAGCTCTAGCCAATTGACACTGAGCTCACGTTACAACCATAGACTGTAAAAATAATGGACAGAGCCTCTGTGACATCACTCACAGGATTTCTGAAGAGCGGGTTTGAAGCTCAAATAAAGAGGCTACGGGCGTCGCCATCTTGGCAGTGCTTGACTCTGCCTAACCCCTAGCTAGTTCAAAAATGTAGAAAGGGGTGGGGATAGTGAATCCTGGCCGCCGGAATAGTACAGTACGGCTGGAACACACCTACTAACCTTGAAGCTGACAAGCTAGCTATGCAGGCTAGCAAACAAGCTACTGGCTAAACTAAAAGAAGTCACTCCAGAAGATACAGACCATAACCTCGACAGCCAGTTTACAAAAAAAAAAGAAAAATCGCTAGGTCTGATAACATCAAGGAGTGTCATCTTTTCAATCTTATTTCTTGTTAATAAAAATCTTAATAATTTTTAATAAAAACATTCGTGATAATATTTCCCTCTAATGTCTTTTTCCCTGATAGCTTAGATAACTAGCGTTAGTTTGGTTAATAGCTAGTTTGTTAGCGATATAGCTAGCTAGGAGTGGCTGTGATCGATAGCAGCTACTGTTAGATGATCAGTCTATGATGGTCACATAGTACAGTGTATTTGATATGAAACAATTGACCAAACCCACGATTTAGTTCAGAGATGCGTTTCTGGGTGAATGATTGACTGTTGCTATGCGAATCTTCATACCGAATGGATATTATTTTTACATCAAAGTCCAAAATGTACTGTAATTTTTTTTAGTCGCTCAAACTGTCAAATTGTCAGTCTGAGCCAAATTTATTGAAGGGGAGGGAGACCCCGATAAACTTCTTCAGCAGCGACGACATCAAAAATACTGAAAAGTAAGTACAATCTAATAAAGCAAATTAAAGTAACGTACAGATGTAGTGGTGTGTAAAAGTTGTGTTTGAATGGATGGAAAAGCTCTGAGACGAAAATAGGAAAGGCTCCATTCGAGGAACTGCAGATTTTAGCACTTCTGCATTGGCTTCACTTTTTAGGACCAGGACTTGCCGCTTGGTTACAACAAATCACGCCAGTATTTGTAAAAACCAAATACATTCTGGTGATTGCAAACAATGAAAACTCTGAAAAAGAAAAAAAAGATTCACTATGACAACAATTTTAAGGCGACTTGGTGGTCGGATCATCCAGCATTGAGATAAGAAGCAGCATTTTGTGAAGTATATCAGTCTGATTTCCCAATCAATTTTCTTCAAATATGGCACTCAGAATGTAGCAGAATGCACCATTTTAAACCTTTTTTTTTTTTTTCAAAAAATATCTGCCCCCTGGACCCCCCTAGAAGTGCATAACTGCATCACGCAATCTGATCTACCTCTTTTCATTCTCTGGGGGTTGGCAAGTATGACGTTATATGTGAATGGGTGTGCTAAAAAGTAGTAGCATAATGGTTTTATTCAATAAGCCTGTCACAGAGAAGCTAAACCACACATTCAAAAAATAAATCAGTTTTCATCAATTCTGATTATTGTATTAAACAGTGTCAAAGGAAAGTTGCCTGTGCTAGGCTAACCACTTTGCTTAGCAGCTACAACAACTTAGCAGCTACAACAAAAACTAGCATGACTATTGACCATGCACTCTGGCTAAACCCCTACATTAGGAACTGAATACTAAATGTCTAATTTTCACTTAATATTCAGAATGCTAGTCAGCACTTTTTTAGACATGGCCTGGCCATTCTCAGAAAATGTGACGAGTAATGGTAAAGACATTTTAAAATTTTTTGTATACGTTAATTTTAGTTACAATCTCTGTAAATATATTTAATTGACAAAAAAAACACATTTCATGAATTCACAAAGCAAGAGAGATCATTATTATGGAAATAAATAACGCCCAGTTGTTGTCTTTACTGTTACCCATAATGTCTTTACCGTTACCCTATAGAGTAATGGTAAAGACAACACTAGGTAATGGTAAAGACAGCTCATGGAATTTTTGGGTCACTGAGTGCAGAAAACAACAACAACAAATTACGCATTTATTATCCCATCCTAACTTGTTACTTGGCTAACTAAACTTTTTTAACATGCAGCATCATTATCTTTATCATTTGGGGCTAATGGCAAAAACAGTTAATTTCCCTGACATCTAAAACTTTCATATTTACCTGTGGTCGGTTTCCCAAAAGCCTCTTAACACTAAGAGCATCTAAACTAGGAGAGATGCTCTTAGTTAAGATGCTCTTAACTCCTTAAGATGCACCTTAAGTAATAATGCTGCTTGCTCTACCATTTAATGATGATTTTTGTGCTACGATGCTTTTGGGAAACTTGGCACTGATCAGTATCCTGGATTCCAACATTCATGCACCAGTGATTTTTTTCAAAATGGCTGCTCAACATCCTGGTCCTTCCTCATGTAGCTGTACTGCCCCCTATAGTCAAAGCCCTGAGTTACAGCATGATTTTATCATTTGGGTAACGGTAAAGACATGAAGAAAATACACATTCTTGCGCATATAATCTTCATTTCGACACATGGCGGTAATGATATTTTGGCATATTCAAGCTAAATAAAATTTTTGCAAATGCAAACAAATTATCTCATTTTTTTTTTACTGATCTACTGGCCAGAATTAATGGTTTTAGAGAAAAAATAAACTTCATGTTTAAAACTGAATTTGTCACATTTTCTGAGAATGGCCCAGCTATGAGGAGACCTGCTACATGAATCATCATTTATGTTAAAAGAAGCAACCCCACCCCCACCCCATACATATACCATACTAAATATTACAGTATCAAAATAGTACACCTTATACTAAGCAAGTGGTCTTAGCTAGCTAAGCTTCAGCAGCTACAACAAAGTTTTCCGCATTATGGCAAATGACCACTGTTTGTGGCTACATCTCTAGTTATTTCCATAGAAGGTAGTGTTTAGCATGCCACTAAAGCTCACCATAATATCGATTTTGAGCTGTGAAAAAAAATTCTGTGGCTAATAACTTAGCTAGCTAGTTAATATGAATTGCTACTACTAGTATCTACCACTGTGTGGTATTTCAGGCAAGCTCTTCTTGAAAACAAGAGTAATTAGATGTAACACTTACAAAATATACAATTTTATTTGTTACCTTCAAATTGGGTTTTATTATTTCACGGCAGTTGATGCAAGTTCAGTGTTTAATGGACAAGCTAGGTACCAAGTATCGAAGTTAGCTCAGTGGTGCATTTGCTAGTTACCAAGTCACTTAGGTAACACAACACCTAGTTGCCTGTACCTAGCTAAATGGAAGTAGGGTCCACAAACACAACATTGTATGCTTCCTACCATGGCCAAGTTCTCTTCAACTGAAAAATCCACTTTCCAATGGACTGCATGTGGACATTTAAGTGAGGCAGTGAATCTTTTGAATCGAAGTGGGAAGCTGACATGGCTGAGTTAATAAACAATCATCACAAAGATAATCCTGAAAAATTTTGCCACCAATCTGAGATTCTCCAATAGTTCTACATCCTACGTATGAATGGTAAGGTTATACCTGGCAAGTCACCTTGAATTACTAATTGTACCTCCAAAATATCAGAGATTACTGAAAGCCTCAGACTTACCGTGGTGAGTTGAATCCACTGTCTACGGTCACACTGCTGCTGTCCATACTGTCCAGGCGTGCCGAGTGCGCTGACTTCTGGCTGTTGGTGTTCTCATTCTCCTTGGGGCTCAGAAGAGTCAGGTTATTCTCAAACTTCCTCTGTAGATCACGCTCTTTCTCTCGTTCCAGCAGCCACTGCATAGTCCCACCCCCAACCCCACCCCCAACACTGACTCCACCCCCACCACCACTCTCTCCTCCCCCGGTCCTAACTTTTCCCTCTGGTGGAGCCGTCTCTTTATGAGAGGCTTCCTCCACCTCCTCGTCGTCATCATCCGACACATTGTAGTAGTCAAAGGCGGCCTCTGATGTAGATGGGATTCCCTGTTCCGGACCTGAAGGTGCTGGGCCGGATGCAGGTGAAGGGCCAGAGTTAGGTGGAGGCTGGGGTTCTAGAGTATCAAGCACCTCAGATGATTTCATGTGCGGCGTCTTTCGCAATGTGCCTGATTTGGAGTAGCCAGTCTCAACGTAACTCATTGTTAGGATGCTGTGTGGCGGTTTGAACAAAGTGTCCTTGCTGAAAATCTCTTTCCGCTTATCCACCATCACACCACTGCCACCTCCACCTCCTCCCCCAGGGTCAGCATTATGTTGCTGATGCTGTATTAAACGTCCACTAGAATTGGGCTCTGGAGTCTGGCTTGGCGTGGGTTTACCAGATCCGCTGTGTCCCTTGGAGGCGGACGCATCCTCTTTGTACTCCATGGGATGAGGGGAAGTGAGGTGCGGCGTCTGCCGATCAGCTGGCGATCCCTTGCAGATTCCGTCTGATGGCGTTAAAGTGTCATGGTCAGATTTGCCCAGTGGTAACGGGGCTGTTAGGATTGTTTCATTCGACGTATTGCACTGGAAGTAGTCATCTGCCAGAGGCTTGGGCGACAGGGCCTTCATGTCGCTATAGGCTGGCAGGCTGTCCCTGCTCTTGTTTCGCTCCAAAGGAGTGTCCAGGCTCATCTTGCCCATATCAGGAACAGATATCTCGGAGCTGAACTTAGCAGCTGAAAACATAATGCGTGAGTAGTGGGACGATTTTTGTGAAGAGGCCCTTAGCGTCCCATCATCGGTGTAGTAGCGGCTTCGGTGGTCTGGACTGCGATCATAGTCTTCAGGGGGGCCTAACAGGGAACTTCCACCTCCCAGTGGACCTTTGGAGTTGTCCATCGATCGTGATCTTTCCTTGGCTTTATCTGTCCGTTCATTCCGAGATTTGCGATCCTGTGTGTGGCTGTGACTCCGATGTACTCTGGAATGGGAAGTCCCCCGTGAAGGCTCTGGGAATGGCATTTCTGTCCGCCTTTTTGCTAGCTCCCCTGATACGTCCCATTCAGGGGTAACTGGGAAATACGATTCAGCAATGTTAGGGTTGCTGTGGACGAGGTAGGCAGCACCACTCCTACGCTCTACTGTATACATCCCCTCCCTGGGTGAGCGCACCAGTGATTGACTGAAGAATCTGTAATCCCTATCCAATCCAACTGCTGCAAGGTCAAGATTGGAGCCCTCAGATGGATCTCCACGAGAGGCACGAGTCTTACTATGCGAGCGTGATTTTCCATGTGGGACACGACGGTGACCTCGGCTGCGACGGCTTCGGGCACTGTGCTGAGCGGATGAATTTGCCTTACAGCGCTGGGCACGTTCCTCCTCTAGGCGCTTCATCACTGCTGTATGACGTGCCACATTTTCCACTGTCAGGTCTGGATTGATGCGCCGGATGATCTCCATCTCCACCTCGCGGGGGATGGAAACAGAAGATGGAGTGTCCTCATCCCTCAGAGGCCATTCCTCTGGTGGGAACTGTGCAGAAAAGGTTGCCAGCTGCTTTGTTTTGTCTTTCCTGAAGCTCAGGCGAAAAAGCTTCAACCCAAACTTTTTTGATTGCCTTTCGCTGCTGCCCCCAGTACTCCCTTCCTTCTTCTTGGTCAAAGTGTCCGTCTTATATGTAAAGGAAGGATTGGTCCTGCTCTTGTCTGGATCTGATGGGTGTTGTGTGGTTGCTGGAGGAGGTGGGGGCTGTGGATATGAGGGAGGATCTCCTTTAGGTTCTTTCGGTGACTTCCTTTGAAGTGTGGTGTGATTGCTAGGCACCTCGTCACGGTAGGAGTTGTAAGAATCGCAGTGGTTTTTGTGGTTTAGCCTTTCACGCACACAGCCCGATGTGGAAGGGGTGATTGTGCCAGACTGCGGTGATGTACACTGCTGTTGCTGCTGTTGTTGTTGTTGCTGCTGCTGTTGTTGCTGCTGCTGTTGTTGCTGTTGCTGCTGCTGTTGTTGTTGCTGCTGCTGTTGCTGCTGCTGTTGTTGCTGCTGCCGATCGTCCAAGTGGTACCATTTGCTGTTGGTGCGAATGAGGGAAGGAGTGATGAAATAAGTTTGAGGTGTGACAATGAAGTAGCCCTCAGGTGTGGGGTAGATCTTCCGCTCTCTAACCAGCATGTTGAGTGTGTGACGCAGGATCTCCGGACTTGGTGTGGGTACACCTGATGGGAAAAGAGAAAAACCATAAGTAAGTATTCTGCCCTAACACTCGGCACTAGTTATTACTCATTAGTTACTGCTACTGGGGGCAGCCGTGGCCTGAAGGTTAGAAAAGCAGCCTTGGGCCCAAGGAGTCACCTGTTTGATTCCTGGGACCAGCAGGAAAAATGTGAGGGGAGCTGAATGAATAATCAGCACTTTCCCCTCCCTCTGTATCATGGCTGAAGTGCACTTGAGCAAGGCACCTTGAGCTTTAGAGTTTTAGATAGTGCCCTTGGCAAATATCCTTGAGTTTTAGATGTTCTCCTTGTGTCCATGTGGGTTTCC
Source organism: Notarius quadriscutis (assembly GCA_026167865.1). Classification (NCBI taxonomy): domain Eukaryota; kingdom Metazoa; phylum Chordata; class Actinopteri; order Siluriformes; family Ariidae; genus Notarius; species Notarius quadriscutis. The sequence goes on from JANZLB010076805.1 coordinate 12,392, forward strand.
TCCCAGTTCTCTGGTTTCTTCCCCCTCCCAAAAACATGCCAGACACTGCATTGCCTATGCTAAATTGTCTCTATATGTGAATGACTGGCATCCCATCCAGGGTTTATTCCTGCCTTACAGCCAGTCTTCCGAGGATAGGCTCCACCTGACCAAGATGTCCCTGACCAAGATTACTGACCAGGATTGGTTACTGAAGAAGAAATCAACAAATGAAAGAATTAAGTTATTTCAGTGTTCATTGTAAGCTATATTTCTAACAATGACTGAGTTTCTGAAACATAACATAAAATATTTTTATAAAAGTATTTCTGTGTATTTGTTGAGGCTAGCATTATAGACTGCAGGTTTGGTGTTGCCATAGGTAAGTAGGATTAACTAGGACTGGGTGTAATTAAACAACAACCACTGAAAGACAATCAGAGGAAATAGTGTGCTTGCTGAAATGCAAAGCCACCACTTGATCCACCAATCAGACAGCCTTGGCATTACCTTATCTTTATCACTGGGCCCTTAAGCCATTCAGTCTGAAATAGTTCAGCATTTATGATGGTTCATTTTTTAACATTTCAATTACCTTAAGATGTAAAAGCATGAACGGACCAATTAGGTGACACTGTGTATTAAAACTGATGTACATGTCTTTGCCACTATAACATTGAATGGCAAATGTCCAAGAATTCAAGGGACAAACATACAAAACAGAATACAAAACTAGGGATGTATCATTACTGATATTGGTAAGAGACATCCATCCATCATCCGTAACCGCTTATCCTGTGCAAGGTCGCAGGCGAGCTGGAGCCTATCCCAGCTGACTATGGGTGAGAGGCGGAGTTCACCCTGGACAAGTCGCCAGATCATCGCAGGGCTGACACACAGAGACAAACAACCATTCACACTCACATTCACACCTACGGTCAATTTAGAGCCACCAATTATCCTAAGCATGTCTTTGGACTGTAGGGAAAGCCCATTCAGACACGGGGAGAACATGCAAACTCCACACAAAGGCCCTCACCGGCCACGGGGCTTGAACCCAGAACCTTCTTGCTAACCACTACACCACCATGCCACCCAGTTTCCTAAGGATTCTTATGTTTATTCTTATATTATTATTATTTTTCTTCAAGACTTGGCCATTTTGAGGTATGATATTTAGTTCGCACATCAATCCTGGCCGCCGCTACTCGGGAGTCGAGGCTTGGCCCTGGGTGTGTCCGGGGGATTCCATAGCACCCCCACATGTCATTGAGACTTTTACCTGGTATATAGTTTCACCTATCCATGTCAAAATTTGGTAGGTGTGTGCGGTGCCCCAAGACGAACAAAATTGCAATGTACATTGTATTAGCCAAACTCAACAGGAAGTGAGTGATTTTTGGTTTTGTGCATTCTGACATGCGTTACATTTTGATGTTCTCCTCCTCGGCAGTTTGTTGGATTCATGTCAGATTTGGTATACTGGATGTGCTCAGGCCCTTCATCGCCACTTGCGGCTGTATTTTCATTTATTGTAGCTATTTTTTTTTTAAATGTTGAAACATTTCATTTCATTATTTTTTTTACAGCATTTTTGGTCAACAGCATTTCTTTACAAGACTTTTGTACAGTACTGTGTGTATCAGGAATTAAAGACTCTGTCATGCTGTTATAGGAAATTAATCAGTATCATTGTTGGTGTGATGAAGCAGAGTCACTGTGGCCACCAAAAAAATTTAAAAACCTGATGATCTTCTTAGAACACGATGTCCTGAAGTGTTTTATTCCTCTTATACAGTAACAATTTGCAAATTACAGTTGATATTTATTCGAACATGAAACTTTTTATCCGTTTAGAGTTGCATTTAATCGTCAGAGTGCAGGCACTTACGGATGTAATCGCTGAGGAGAGCGGGTGCGTCGCAAACTGCAGGCAGAGCTGAGTCAAGAAACAGGAAACGTAGTCTGGGACGGGCGGAGGTCAGTCGATCGGCAAACAGAACATCGTAGGGCAGATGAGAAGACGAAGTCGAGAATAAACGTTAACGGTGGTCAGAACAGAAAGTCAGGCAGAAGTACAGTAAAGTCAGGCGCAGAGCAATACTTCGCACTGGCTGGTTGAGAGAGCGGAGTGTATATATAGGCTGGGTGCTGATTGGTAGATAGGTGGCAGGTGAGGTCATTAGAATTCTGATGACGTGGAACACTGTGACTCTTGGGAATTGTAGTCCGGAGAGGCCATGTTTGGAGGCTGCTCTGAACTCCAGTTTTCAGTATCATTACTGACATTAATATAACTGAATGCCCACGAAACAAGTAATTTGTTGCTATAGTAACGATAACGTATCAGAGCGAGGGTATTAATGTAAAGCTGTGATTTGACAAGGCACTACTGTATGAGCTGCTGTTATAGAAAATTAATCAATACCTTCTCTTCTGACCAATCAGAATCCAGAATTCAACAGCGCTGTGAGATTATACTATATAACAAGCAGAGATTCGCGCACACACACAGTGAATCAGGAAGAGAGCGAGCTTTGATGCGTGTTGCGAGGACTTCCCTGAGAGAGCTCCGTCTCCGTCCTCACGCTGCCCCACAGGAATGTGGCTCCACTGCGGCTCATCGTTCCTCGTGGGCTTTCATCCACAAAAACCCAGCTGACATTTACACCGGCTGTCTTCAGAGACCCCCAGTGTGGCTTTCTCACTACTGTGTGTGTGTGTGTGTTCTCTGCTTCTCACCTATTGATTTTTAAAAATGTATACGTGTGTGTTAGCCCAACATTCAAGAGAAGTGAAAGCAGCTCTGCCATTTTACAGAATAAATGACCATCCTAGCAAAAGGTCTCTCATGCTTACCGTGTACTTCCTGAGCAACTGCACAGAATATGAGATGATTGTTCTCAGTTGTGTGTGTGTGCTCATTTATTTTTACACAGCGTGCACATAAGCACATTTATCATTCAATTGTTATATTTTTCGCCAGTTTGATTGGCTGAATGAGCTGCAAATAACTGCCTATGAATAATGATCTACTCATGCGCAGTTACTTCACACTTTTGAATGATTCAAGGGGGCGGGGCCACACCGATGAGGTCCAGCAAGTGTTTCAGGCATCATGGTGGGCAGGACGCGTAATAAAACAGTGATTGCAACTGATTTCTTTATCGTTTGACTTGTCACATGAACTTTATAATTAACATTTTAAAAATTGTTTGAGGGGTGGCACGGTGGTGTAGTGGTTAGCGCTGTCGCCTCACAGCAAGAAGGTCCGGGTTCGAGCCCCGTGGCCGGC
>JANZLB010076837.1:0-31594 GCA_026167865.1 Notarius quadriscutis
GTTTCTGCAAAACCAGATGAGAGACACCAGCTTAATAGAATTGAGGAATGTGTAAAGGACATTAGACACTGGATGCTCAGCAAAAAAATTTGCCTACATGAGAGCAGAGTATTGAGTTTTTGTTTGTGATCTCCCTCCATCACCATTTTTTCCACAAATACCAATCAAAGATTTTACCATTTTAAAGGTAATATTGTCCATGTTAGATGTGAATGAAGTCTGGTTCATTATAAGTATAATAAAACATTAGAAGAGGGACAAGTAATCCACACATACTTTCTCTGGACTATTTAAACACAGTTGTCATTATTATTATTATTATTATTATTATTATTATTATTATTATTATTATTATTATTATTAATAATAATAATCATGAAGGACTAATGGAGTGAAAGTGAATTCTGGATGTGTTTGAGGAGTTCTACCAGCAGGGGGAGACACCACCTCTGTAATGGACACTAAAAACACTACATCCAGACCACCTAACATGTAAGTAGGCATTATGGAAAAGTGTTTACTCTGACCATGGGGCTCAATGGTGAAGAGTTTGGACTGCTCTTCAGAAGATCATGAGTTCAATCTCAGCACCTTCAAGCTGCGACTGTTGGATCATTGAGTGAATTCTTTAATCCTCAACTGCTCATCTGTAACAAGTCTCAATTATACATCTCTGAGCAAACTTACATTTAATTCAGTGTTACAAAGAAGAACCAATTCCACAATAATTAAAGATTTATTCTTCCCCAAAACCATTCATGTCTGAGACTTCTTTTCTTCTGTGTGTAATCTGATCTTTAATCTTCACTTCACTGTTGTACTTCAGGTGTATTAAAGCAGCAGTGTGAAGGAAATTTTTCAGTGTGAATTGTTTGAACCTTTTATAGTTATCCCACTATCCTCAGCCTCAGAGACGCAGTGCTCCACGGGCAGCAGGTCGACTCAGTCCTCTCGGATTTGTGCTTAACATAGAGCAAAATTAATTTCACCAACTTGTATTTCCTTCATTACATCAGTAGGTGTGTTAAAACTAGTGCTGATGTCAGGATAGCAAACAAAACCCTAAAATATCATGTACACTTAATTTAAATGTGGCTGTTTGAATGAGTAATATTTCAAAAGAGTATCACACAAAAAGTGTTTCTGAAGTTGGAGCCATGTTCATAATATTCATTTGTAAATAAGTGAATTTAAAACAGAGGAGGAGATTATGAGTTTCTCTCATGTTTGTGGACTCCTACTTAAATGGCAGCACGACACAATCTACGATGTGTTTAAATAATAAGGACTCCATCATGAACACATGTCCAACAGGAGGAATTCTGAATCTTATGATTAGCCTCAAGATGGAATGTGTACAAAACCTTTGTTACTTTCAGCTTCAATCCACTGCAATGTTAGATTTGTACGAGTCTTGATGCTGTACATGAAAATAAAACTCAGCAGTGTTTTACAGCTTTCCAAACCTGTTCTGATGCAGCAGTTGAAGCCATATCCATGGCAACCATACAGGCTGATGACCGCCTGTGTTTTCCATTCCAGCTGAATGTGATTGGTGTTCGTTTCCATCTGCTTTGATTAGCTTAAATTATTCCTGAAAGGAAAGTAGGGAAATTAGGACAGGTGGTTTACATAAGTCATTACAACTGGTACAGGTATTCGACAGCTGGATTACTGGATGGAAACGTCATGAAAACTATAAAACCACAGCACTGACTGTTGTCCTTCTTCACATTCTAGGTACTTTTCATCTTTCTGCTTCAAAACTTAATTTATTTCCAACATTTAATAAGGGGTAGATTTTTTATACAGCCCAGTGATTTATTCAAGTGATTCCTTATTTTTAGATTAATATTCACTAATTTATAATTATAGTTTATAATTGTAGAAATGTAATTATGTTGATGTTGACATCTGAAGTAATTATAGTAAGTTTTACAGGAGCCACTGTTTTGGTCAGAAGTCCTGAGGGAACTGTAATGAAGCAGCGTCTGTTTATACTCCTGATTCTCACAGGTAGGGTTTATCAGAGACCTGGTGCATTAAACAAATATTTTAACTTAAACATGTAAAAACACCTAATTTCTTGTCTATTGAATGACAATGTACTTGACAGTTTCATGAATGTCCTTACCAGACCAGTCAGTCAGTGTGAGTGCTGGTTTAAAATACTCATGTGGTGGTGAGTTCCACCTGCTTTACAGAAAGGAGTCTTTGGTAGTTTTTGTTCAGCTACACTGCTGGTCCGACTGTACAATCCTGGACACGTCGAGCAGCAGGAATTATAATATCAGAACTTTTAAATGTGCATTTTGTATAAAATTGTCTCCAGAGTAGTTCAGATCTCACTGTTGGGAGATAGTTACAGAGTTAGGCTCTTTAGGGCATTTTAGGAAAAAGGGGGGGAAAACCTTCCACACTGGCAAATATCAAATAGTAAAAATATCCCAAGGAAGTTTATTTCTGGCAACTTGTCCAGGGTGTACCCCACTTTTCGCCCGTAGTCAGCTGGGATAGGTTCCAGCTTGCCTGCGACCCTGTAGAACAGGATAAAGCGGCTAGAGATAATGAGATGAGATGAAATTACTGTATTTAATACTGTATTTAAAAAATGTTTTAAAAAATACATACCTTCTCCACAGGAGTCGTGCTCCGCCTCCAGGCTGTTAGGCGTAAGTACTTTCTGATCCTGCAGGAGAAAACATGGACTGGTGCCCAGGCTTACTGCAGAGCCAACTATGATGACCTGGCTACCATTGAAGGTTGGGCTGACCTTACTGAAATCCAATCTGAAGCAGAGAAGCAACAGTTCAGTTCTTATGCTTGGATTGGATTATACACGAACACTAGTGCCTGGCGTTGGTCCCTGGGAAACCAGTCACTGGGATATATGACGGACTGGTATCGAAAAGTGCCTTGGCAAGAGCCGAACAACGCAAACGGAAATGAAGAGTGCTGTGCTTTCTGTCCAGAGGGATGGTTTGATCGATCGTGTTGGGAAGAATTTGCCTTCATATGCTTTGATGGTGAGGAAGATTTTACTCTCATTTTATGTCTTGTCAGAAGAAAAGGTTGTACCACAGCGGGATCATTAATCCTCAGTGCCACAAAGTTTTATAAACTTTTCGTGACATTTTGTGCACGTGGGAAATGGTGGACTGCTGATCTGTGCAAATTCACCAACGTCTGAAAACCACGCAGTTCTTTTTAAACACAATTATCAAGAACAAAAATGTTTGGGGGGTGTTTCCCCACAAAAAATTAACAAAATGCATTTGTGTAAGTAAACTGTGAATATAAGACACACACCTTTTACCACTACTGCTGTGCTTCAGCCGTCCATTTGAACCTCATTACTGAAAAACGTTAGTTTTATCCTGCAATCTGTTTGCCTTTCTCATATGGATCCCAACATGATCCAGAATTCCAGAAGTGTTAATTGTGTATTTTTTCATTCTCACAGACAGAAACATTGGCACTGAGAAGTACGTTTACTATTCCACTCTTCTGTCATGGAGCAATGCTCAGCGCTACTGTAGGCAGCATCACACAGACCTGACCAGCTCAAGAGACGCAACTGAGAACTCGATCATCATGGGAAAAATTCCTCAGGTTAATGTTTTCAATTGGTTCGGCCTGTTCAGAAACAGCTGGATGTGGTCAGATGGAACCAAATCAACCTTCATCGTTTGGGCAGAGGATCAACCCATCGGGAATGAAAACTGTGTGAACATATATAACAGTGAGGCCTTTAATTCTCCATGCTCAGATGTTAAACCTTTTTTCTGTCACTCAGGTGATTTACAGCTGTATTTCATATCACATTCTGACAAATTTATCTTTGTTTTCCTTTTAGAAAGTAATGTTAATTGTATGTGTACATGTGTGCATTTTTGTAGTTCTGCATCCAAGAAAACAGGAAATCATCAGGTTGAAGGTTCGATCCAATCAGGATATGAATCATCCTGCAGTAATGTTGGCCGCCTTGGAGATGGTGAGTTTCATCCTTCACAATGATCCTGTACTTCAGTCTTCATCAAGCTGTGACAGCTACACACTGTATTATAATTATAACCTGATTTCCTGTCACGTTTCTACAAATCTCACTGGAGATTAGTGTCTGTTCTGTATAATTTAGCAATAGAAGTTTTAATCTGTTCTTCAGATCCAGCAGAAAATGAAGGATCATGGGATGGCCATAAACACCAAGCTGAAATGGAGAGTGAAATCAGACGGAGTGGTGTTTCATAAGGAGAAGAAAACAATACAACATTAGGAGAAAAGGCAGCATTAAACATGTGACCTCCAAGTCTTTAACTATGAAATCGCGCTCTCCTGCAGTGCATTAGAGATGTTAGTGAAAGTGATGAGTTCAAAATGTAGGTCATTATTAAAGGAATGTTTTAGTGAAAAATCTCATTTAAATTATTTTCCCAAATGTACTCAATCAGCTACGACATCGTCGGTGCCTCTGCAATTTAAAAATTTCACACTGCAACACTTATTGATGGCTCTCTACCTCCAATTACAAGCAGTTTAGAAATGTAAAAGTGCACTGATTTCAGGGTGTGAGCCTGAGAGTGTGAGGCAATATCTCAAAATCTTCACAACTCTGAGACTGTGAGGGTTTTTAAGCTTTACCTAATTAACAACCGTCTATATTTAATCAGTCAATTTTTAAAGCCATTTATTGTCAGAGGTGTCAACAAATTGTAAAAACAGCTTGTAAAAACAAATAAAAAAATATAACAGAAAATTTTAGTCATGTCTGAACTCACCTGAGTTCATGTGAGAAATTTGTACTGAGTCGTGTTGGGGATGTTTACTATGAAAACTGTAAAGGAATGAGTTTCACAAAACAATCACAAAGGTAAGATCATCTTAACAGAGAGAGAGAGAGATTCCTCTACAATTTTTTTCATTCAAGTCTGATTTATGTTGCACTTTTAAGGTTTTCACTCGACTCACCCTTATACAATTGAGCAAAGACTTAATAGTATGCAATTCTTAGTAAAATTGGTGAATGTGACCATTTTGAGGACAAACCTATTTGTTTTTTCTTCTCACTAAATGCATTTCCCTTTCAAATAGAATCAGAAAATTACACCAGTAACCAAATGAGCAGCTCAGATGTAAATGCAATCAAATAAACTACTTGCTCAGTCTCAAAACTCTAATAACATCATCACTTCATCTTTGTTTATAAATGTAGAATATAAAGTATATCTGTTTAATGCACTGTAAAATAGCTGTAGGTCTGTAACATGTGTATGTACAGTAGTTATTTTTCCTCCCATCTTGAAATGCTATTGGAATTTGATAAGTTGAAAAGTTAACTTTTGTAATTAACACCGTGTAAAATCAGTATCAAAAACAGACAAAGAACAAATAAAAGTAGTGGGGACAATTAGATATTGAGGTAATTGTGATTTGTTTAAACAGAAATAGTATCGAATTTCAGTGGTGCACAAATGTGAACAAAGTCTTAAAACTTCAGATATTGAAGTCAGCTGGATTAATGTGAATACAGCTTACACCATACAGGTAATTGGGCCAATATAATTGGCACTAATGGGGGAAAAAAAAAAACACTTGAATACATTTCCCATTATTCAAATGCCCCTGTAGTGACAGGACTAATTTGTTTGTGCAGTGAGAAAAGAGACCAAAGTGTGCAGCTGCAGTTTCAAAATAACAAAAAAAACCACAATCGAAGCTATTTGCAATTATTCTAACACATTTATCGGAATATACTGCGTACAGTACATGGTCACAAACCTCGGCCTTTAAATCAGTGGCTGTTCAGGTCACCTTGTAGTGTACGTGAACTGACTGTAGTGCCTCGCTGTTCAGCAACATGTACCATTAGCCTTCAACCTCATCCATCTGTGGTGTTTTAAATACCATGAACACTTTAGACACTTTTGTCAACACTCCTACCTTGTAGTCAGTCAGTTCAACACTGATGATTTACTTGCACCGCATACACAGATGGGTGCCAATACTTTGTTCAGCACAACAGATGGGCTACCATCAGCAACTGTACACCATCACAGTGACCTTTATAAAGGTGGAGCTCATAATTCACTGGCAAATAAACTTGCATCAAAGGAATAATCATGTCTTTAATTGATATGTATTTTATTAATATTCCTGAGATCTGTACGAATCCATTATCATTTTTTCTAAATAATGGCTTTTTGTAAACATGATCTTTTATGAAATTATAGTATAGTGCTTTAACATATCAAATCTACCATGGCATGTCAATCAAAAGACTCTTCTGTACATCACTTACAGTCAGAGAGTCACTGCATGGCAGGGCTTCATTTCTTACCTGGAGGGTCGGTGACATCAGGTGACGTGGTGACATCAGGTGATCCACATCTGCTCTCCAAAGACTCTCCACTGGTGTCCCACAAGGTGCAATGCCAATTCATCTTCTGTTCTGGCCCTGTACCTGCTCTCGCACAGCAAGGTCGTATCCCCTGTACCCTCTCTCTCTCAGTGAGGTCGTACCCCTGCACCCTCTCTCTCAGTGAGGTCAGGTCAAGTCAAGTTTATTTGTGTCATGCTTTTAACAACAAACATTGTCGCAAAGCAGCTTCACAGAAAATTAAAGACTTTAAACAGAGCTAATTTTATCCCTAATTTATCCCCAATCACAAAGCCTGTGGTGATGGAAGCAAGGAAAAACTCCTTCAGAGGAAATGAAGAAGAAACCTCGAGAGGAACCAGACTCTAAAGGGAACCCACCCTCATCTGGGTGATAACAGATAGCGTGATTATAAATAACTCACTTCTATAACTGTGTCCTACAGAGTCACAAAGTACAACTGTGTCACTAAGAAATTAATTATAGTTTAACAGGAAGTCTGTTTTGTTGAAGTTATAAACTGTTCATTGATGGAAACTTGAGTGTAAAATTGTTCATGACAACTGCAGTCCTGAAGTTAGCAAGTTAACTGAAGTCTTCAGACATAAATGTATTACTGTAAATGTCCAGAGTGTCTTCCAAGTGCAACTTTCAACTGTCCATATGGGGCCGCCCTCCACAGGAGTGATGTAATTAGACTCCATCCAGACGTAGAACATCAAGATGGATCAGGCAGGTTTGAGGAGCAGAAGAGGTTCAGCATCTCGATCTCAGGATCAACATGTAACTCAGAGGGACAGACAGAGTGAAGGGGGGAGAGAGATAGAGAGAGAGAGAGGTTGTTAGGTTTACCCAGTGTCACCTAATGGTGAAGAACAGTGTACATTGTGTACTGAGTACAAGCAGGAACTCTGGCAAGATTAACTATGACATCATAACTAAAAGAATAGAATAGAATAGAATAGAATAGAATAGAATAGAATAGAATCTTTATTGTCATTACACATCAGGTATACAATGAAATTGCAGTGCTTCTCCGGCCGGTGCATAATAAATATAAAAAGTAAAAACAGTAAAACATTAAAAGACTAGAAAAGCACTCGGAGAGCGCAAACCTCCACCAAGAATCCTTTAAAAAAATCCGGGATCCAGAAAGTGATTCGGATCACTGGCAAAATTTAATGGATTGTTACTTGTGCCCAGTCACACCTCTGGAAAAAATTTCAGAGCAATCCGTTCATTACTTTTTCCATAATGTTGCTAACAGACAAACAAACAAACCAACGCTACCGAAAACATAACCACCTTGGCGGAGGTATAAGGGATTATAAATAACTCCCTTTTATGACTGCATCCTGTTTGGTCAAAAAGTGCAATTTATAACCAGGAAATTCATTATAGTTTTGACATGATAATTTTATTGAACTTATCAACTGTTTACTGATGGAGACTTGAGCGCAAAATTATTCATGGCAGCTAAAGTCCTAAAGTAGTCCTAAGCCATCATACCAAAACTCAGCACTACACAAATGCACAGCTAGATAAAATCTCTTTCTCTGATAACCAGGATAAAATCAATTTCGAAACACCCTGCAATCACACAAGCACAAAATACTGGGTTTTGGATTGATATATTAATTTACTTAGCATAGATCTTTTAACTTGATGACTTGATCAACTGTCTAAATGTACTAATTCACTGTATATACAATATAAGAAATGTTATTAATAATTAGTCATTACTTATCTAGCAATTATTTTCCATTTTCTAGCCTGTCCTTTTAAAACATGATCATCAGTAATGCTAAATAATGTCAGTAATAAAACTGAAAGGCCTGTAATTGGTGCTTTCTGGACGCCGATCCTTCTGAAAGCCTTAAATACACCATGTTCATAATGGTTCTTTAAAACAGAGAAAAGTAGAACTAGAGATAAATTCTGGTTGAAGCATATGAAAAAAAAATATGGTATACTAGGTGAACAATCCAGTATTGCAACCTCTGATGTGTTTTATTATCTGCCTAAAATGTAACATTTTTAAAGTATAATGACTGTAAATAGAATACAACTGCAGAACTAATGTTGTTAGGAAAACTTCAAAAATGGATCACTTAAGTTTTGACTTTTTTACACTGAATATTTGATACTTTAGGGTTTTTTTTTTTACACCCCCCCCAGGAGTTCAAGTCCCAGTGAACATGATGACACAAGGTTTTGCTGGCATGAACCTTGGCATGCAGTCCAGTCCTGCCCCTGTGCGACCCCCCACTAACCCCATGATGGGAAACATGGGCATGCCATCTGCCATGGGAGGCAGTGCTATAGGTGTAACTCCTGTGGGAGGCATGCCACTCAATCAGGGCATGATGGGTATGAATATGAACATGGGAATGCCAGGAGCTGTTGGCATGGGGATGGGCATACCAGTGCCAGTCATGAACATGAGCTCTGCCATGGCACAACAGAAGCATGATGCCTTTGCTGACTTTGCCAACTTTGGCAAATAAATGAGAGACGGACGCTGTGCGCTAGGACAATCTTTCTGGAAGGCAGGAGCATGAAGGATTTTTAAAGAGCTGCAAACGAAGAGTACTTGAAAGATGTCAGTTATGGCCTCCCAGAATCCTATTGTTCCTTACACAGCACTGATGTGTAAATGGGTGAATCTAATCAGTCCTGCCCACGAGCCACACGGACAGTGGTTTGCTTGTATGAGAGAGAAATATGTGATTGCACTTCCACTTAAAATTGCTTTAAATCTTGACAGAATCTTAACTTCAGGATCATGTATATATAAATGTAATGACATTGACTGGCCCCAAATACTATTCTCACTCCTTTATATCCGTACTGAAGATTGTGATTTGTTGGATCTGAAGTTATTCCCCATCCTGTCCATTCTTCTATATATAACTTTGTACATATTATTGAAAATGGATACAAGTTATTTAAATCTTAAATATTAATAATGAGGCGTTTTCAAATTACATGAATCATTGCAGAACTATAGCAAGACCAAGCGAGTGAGAATCATGTTAAGAGCAACCACTGTGGCCTTTGGAGTGGGAATATATATATATTTTTATAGAAATGTGATGTTTTGCATCTTTATGTGAATGTACATCAGTCACACAAAGGCTTTGGTCATTCAGTGTCGTTACATACACAGTGCCTATCAACTTGTTGCCTATATATATATATATTTTTTTTTCTTTTGAAAATTTCTAGACAATGAGATTACAGTATTTATTACAGGTACTGTAGACAGTTGAGCGTATACGTATGCACAAGGTTTTTTGTTTAGTCTTTTTTTTTTTTTTTTAAATCCATGTTTGTTCCCCCATTTTCACTGCATGGCTAGTGTGAATGATTAAAATGTTTTTTTTTTTTTCTGAACTTGATAGGATTAGGGTTTTTTAATGCGAGGTGGGTGATGCTGTATACTGACCTGAGATGAGTGAAGTTCACTGTGCTGTTCTGCTGAGTGGAATGTTGTATCGTTTAAGACCATCTCTGTATTTTTTTGGAGCAGGGACTCAAACTGAAGCCTTCCCTCTTGTTCAGAAGCAGCACACATGTGCAAATGACCAAATTCTGCCTTCTCTCTTCTCTTTTTTCCAAGGTATTGATGTTTTGTTTTATTTATTTTATTTTTAAGTCTGTTAAGGTGCAAGATTTGGGGCATCATGTACGGGGTGGTGGATCTTTATCGAGAAACACTATACTTTTTATGCAAATCTCAAACCGACAAAACATCCCTTTTAAGTGTGTGTCCTCACATTCATGCACTGATTTGATTGTATCCATGATGTACCTTTTATGTCTGAGATTAAAGAGTTGATTTCATGTGGATTTTGAGGGTGTTTTTCTACTTAATCTTTTCACTACAAGGCTGAAGGTTGTAACATGTAGCAATTTTTTTTCTGTAATTTAAGATGCAGCTGTAATTCCATTTATTTATTCTTAAATGTAATAATGTAAATGTACTGGCAAAGGTAAAATCAGTCAGTGGTGTGAGATGGCCAGAGGGGTTCTATCACTTGGGAACTGATAAAATACAGTATATTTTAATTTGTCCTTATCTTTTGCATCATGTCTGTCGCAACTTTTTATAGGAGTTATAAAATGCACTGAAATTGAGACGTAGCTGTAATATGAATAAGTACTGAAGATGCTGTGCACAACTTTGACTTGTGGTAAGTGAGCGCCACTACAGGAGAGACTCAATCTGGCCACGTGTGTTCCCACAGCCAGGGCTAACTGGCCAGATCATTAATACTGTATGCACAAAACAGAGCAGTTTAGGAATAATAAGCAGTTGTAATATGGCTGGGCAGATAGGCTAAGGAGAGATGGAACAGTTTGCGTAGAAGCCTTGTGACACCAGGATGGTAAATGCTCACTAGGTCCATTTTAATCCTTTACAGTTGGAGCATGTGGTGATCATTCTGAACCCTCTAATTAAATGGTCCATGTTATGTACAAACATCTGGTGTAATAAAATGTCCAGGGAAATTTGCTGTAAAACCTGATTTTATAGAAATTCTGGGTAAGTGCCCATGTTAGGGTTTAATCTGCAAAATCTGTACATCTGTGAGCTCTCTTGTGATCCAAATGTACAAACTGAATGTGGAAAGTTATTACAATTTCATCAATGGGGGGAGAGAGAATACAGAAATGGTAATCTTTCAATCACTTCATGATTGGTCTTACTTTAAGGCACTAATGGCTTCCCTGGTAGTCTAAAATGCACTTTACACGTGTGTATTTGCAATATTTGCCAGGGCACATTTAGATTAAAATCTGAAGTCAAGGGGAAATGGGTTTTTAAAAGTTCTGTGGGATGCAGTAAGTAGTGTATTTATGGCTATTTATGTATGCATAATCACAATCAAATGTCAGGACAGTAACAGCCTCTGAGTGCCATGTTCAATTTCCAACTTTAAAAGCTCAAATTATTCACATGGTGCTGTATGGACTTCACTGAGGCTGGTGTGTCATTTCAAACTGACAATGACATAGGACATTTCTTTCACAATTATGTTAGTCTGAAATGGAAATAAAATGGGTACTCATGGGAATGTCACTCCTCCCCCCCCAAAAAAAAGTATCTAGAGCATAACTGAGGTAGACATTAATGAAGTATTAGAGTTGTCTGTCTTTTTGCACGTTAGATGTAATGAACTAACAGCATTAGTGTCAATAAAACAGTTTCCATCTTAGCAGTTGCAGGAGCTGGGCATATTGGTCCATCATCACCACCTAGAGGACATATCTAGAGCATCATTACGTGAGAAGTACCCAAAGAAATCATTGAACAGATGTACAAGTTTCGTTTATTCGTTATTTCGTTTTCTCCACTTCTACAAGTAGGATTATATTCATATCAATATGATGCAATAAGATGACTCAGCGCCCATCCTTTAACATGCTCTTGAAACTAGCACTGTATCAACCACTGCTGCTACTCTTGCTGAATATTTACAAGGAGAACATTTTCTCCCCGTATAAAGAGCTGATTGACGTGACGAGTACACACTCGTCCGTGCTGCACCCTTGGCTTAGACACCTTTGGTCTCTGCTCTGAACCAGTGTCAGATATGAGAGACACATCTGTGCTGCTCACTGCCAGGTCTTTCACAGACTGCATCAGGCTCTCTGCTGCTTGAACCCTCCAGATGCTGCTTGTGGTGGTAGGGTGTGGCTTAGCACTTGACTCATCTGCTTTTGACATCTCACCCACTGCTGCTTTCTCAGATGCAGCCTGAACTTGCAACTTCTGAAACAGCTGTAAACAAGAAGTTCACAGATACAGTGGGATCAGATGTTTTCCAAACCCATCAACAGATAAGGTCAATGGCCTTCATTTTCTTCCCACAATTACTGGTTACAACAGATGCAGCCAAAAGAGGTCATGTTGCATGCCAGGCCCGTTCTAGTCAAGCCCTAATAAGATGATTAAACATTTTCCATGTGAATGAACACACAGTACTCACTTTTTTTGTACTTTGACTTTTGTGTACATTGTAGAACAAACATTGAAAAACATGAAACATATGGAATTGTGGTAAACAAAACATTTCATATTTTAGATCCTTCAAAGTAGCCAGCGTTCATCTTGATGCTTTGCACACTATTGGCTTTATCTTAACCAGCTTCATGAGGTAGTCACCTGGAACACTTTTCAATTAACAGGTGTGTCATCAAGAAGTTAATTAGTGGAATTTCTTGCCTTTATGTGTTTGAGATTAAGCAGTAAATAGCCTTATTCCACAACTGTAGTAATCCATATGTCAAGACCTGCTCAACTAAGTAAAATGACATCCATCACTACTTTAAGACATGAAGTAGTCATCATTGAAGAACTTTATTCATCACATGTACACTTGTGAAATTCCTCTCTGCATTTAACCCATCTGAAGCAGTGAACACACATGAGCAATGAGTGCACACACACATACATACCCAGAGTAGTGGGTAGCCATGTGACAGTGCCTGGGGAGCAGTTGGGGGTTAGGTGCCTTGCTCAAGGGCACCTCAGCCTAAGGCCACCCCATGTTAACCCACAGAACATGCAAACGCCACACAAAAGCCACCATCAGCCGCTGGGCTTGAACCCAGAACCTTCTTGCTGTGAGGCAACAGTGCTAACTACTACACCACCGTGCCACCCACTGCTGAACCCGATCTGGATTTGAGGCAAACCATGTTTGATGGACATGGCCAGAATTGCAGTAGTAGGGTGGCCAGTTCCTTTCTGCACACTCATTTCATTCATTCTTTTTTTTCCCTCTCTCTCTCTCTCTCACTCACTCACACACACACACACACACACACACACACACGCGCACGCACGCACGCACGCACGCACACACAGGCAGTTTAGAGTAGCCAGTTAACCTAACTGCATGTCTTTGGACTGTGGGGGGGGGAACCAGAGCACCCACAGGAAACCCATGCAGACATTGGGAGAATATGTAAACTCCACACAGAAAGGTCCTGGTCAGCCACTGGGCTTGAACCCAGAACCTTCTTGCAGAGAGGTATTGTATGTCTTGACAAACTTATGTGAATAGACAAAAAGCATTATTTTAACCTTATAAGGATTAAAGAATTTCAAAATGATACTACATATGCAAATTTGCATGCTTAGTAACTCATCACTGAACAGCAGGGCAATTCATTAAATGATCACGTCAGAGTTCATTTCTGGACATGCACTCATTCAGAGGCTGATGGGGGAAATTTACATCTCAAACAGCTTTCAGTTTTGTTCATCTGTTTGCTCAGGGACTTTAAAATCATTCCCAAGTACACACCATTGCTTAGAACAGCAGCTTTATCTTACAAGATAAAAGCAGTAGGTTATTTGGCCAGAATTTTCAGCAGCATTTTTTTTTTTTTTAAATGGACAGAGCAATGACTTCTTTTTACAGTCGATGGGACACGGGGACATTTTTATATAGAGAAGTAAATATTTCTCTGTATGAAAATGCCATACAATGCACACATACATACCCTTGTAACAGTCAGTGCTTTTTCATGGTTGAACGCATCCCCAAGTAAAAGCTCCCTGTAGGTTTCATCCACATCCACCATGGCCTAGTCCCAACACAAATGAAGAGACAAAGCTAAAACTAGTAGCTGAAACAGACTGCATGACGACATATGAAATTAAAAAAAAAAAACCAGTATTAGCTTTTTGGTACAATATTTTCCAAAAACGCTACATTTTTGAATGGCTTGGAACAGTTTATCGAAATAGTACTTTTCTCTGGTTAGGTTTCTTCAAAAAACAAAAATGGCGGCCACGTTTACTTCAAGCACAACACACAAACATTGACAGTACGGGTTTCAGAAGTTCTCTTCACGTTATGTAGTCACTCACACCTTTATACAGAGCTTTAAAACTATAGCTAGATTTATTTGTTTTCTTCTCTTTACCAGGTTCCAGAATTTGTCGAAAGCCACCACGAAGCCGGTACACACTCCGCGCAAACCCTTAAAGGAGCGAATGTGGACTTTGACTCGGAGTCGGTGTTGGACGCAGCGGTTCAGTTCTCCTAAAGGGCTACCCTCATGCACTGGAGAGAGAGAGAGAGAGAGAGAAACAGAAACACGAACGAAAACATACACAAATAAAATAACACTTCCCTTGGACATTATGACAAACCCCACGGTTAAGAAATCTGATCCATGGCCCACATACACGGCATCCTGGTGAGAACATTTTTTGGCACTTTGTGTTTTACTGCAGCAGCAGGTCGCTTCTCTCCGCTCTCCTCTCCTTCACACGGATTTTTCACCATGAGTTTTTTCAGCCTCTCTATTCTCTCCGGATCCATTACTCCCCTTCTCGTTTTACGGATCTTTTTCTCCATATTTTCAGGTTTCGCTCTTCCACGACCGCCTTTCATAAAGCTCTCATACTCCGCGAGGTTGTTAAAGCACTTGACTTTAGGATAAGGCAGAGAAACTTCTGAGGAATATAAGGCAAGTAGCGGATCAAACTGATCCGAACTAATGTCCAGCTTCTTGATGATATCAGTCTCATCTTTTCTGCCCGTGTTCTGCTGCTCACATACTGTTAAACGAACCGAACTGATTTCACGTCTTCCTTCCCTTTCAGTTTCCTCCATTTTTTTTTTAACTAAGTACAGGCTCCGGGGAATCTGGGAAAGTTTGTTAGCGTGAAGCTTCCAGACAAAGTAACTCCTTCAACGCTTCAACTTAAAAGCAGGTACGCTCTGAACTAACATTAGTGACGAATTAATCACCAGGAGGTTTATATTTACACAATTTATTGTGGTTTGCTCCCTTAAAATAATTATAGTGTTAAATAGCAACATTTATATAACAAAAAATAAATAAAACAGTATCGAAGATTTTGGTACCTCGGGAACAAATATTTCGTTTGTGCTACACGGAGCTTTAATAAAGGCGGACTAGTTTCGTTTCCAACCAATAGGTGGCAGATCTGAGCATGGTCTAGCCTCGAAACCGCTCTAGTTAAGATATAGTGCACTACGTATAGTGTAAAAGCTCTTATCTTACGCCCTACTTAATACACCTATGTAGGGACATCTGGGCTATTTGGGATTCAGCCGAAGAATAGCAGCTGCGTTAGCAGAATAGCGTTTTTTCCTTACGGTTCGGATCTTAATAGAAAATCTCGGTCTGTTCTTGCATTTTTTATTTCATTCTATTG
Organism: Notarius quadriscutis; assembly: GCA_026167865.1. Taxonomy (NCBI): domain Eukaryota; kingdom Metazoa; phylum Chordata; class Actinopteri; order Siluriformes; family Ariidae; genus Notarius; species Notarius quadriscutis. Next base: position 15,585 of record JANZLB010076837.1, read on the forward strand.
GCAAAAAATTTGTATTTATGTTGTTAAAAAGCATCAAATTATGCTGGCAATATTCTCTTATTGTATACAAGTAATGGGGGATATACCATTGTTTTAGCTACTAGCTAAAATGAGGTTAGCTAGCTAGCATCCAAATTGTTTTGTTTTCACACCATAACTAGCGAAGCTTTAGCAAGTTCCCTTTGCATTTTGGCAACCTATGAAGTGTTAACAGATCTGTCCTGTTAGGTAAGTACTAACCAGAACGCAAACATTCACTAGCCGACCTGTTGGAAATCCCTCGTGGTTTTCTAATGAAACTGTACTACTTTTTCCAGATGTAGTGATAATTTAAGTGATTGTTTCCTGTGTCGGTTTTTTTAAATAAATGTCTTGACTAGGTTCAGATTATACAGTCTGATGTTTGTAGTCTGAGGGTCTGTATACACCAGAAAAATTGCTGTAACTTATTTACACCTATTTATTGATGAGGTATGGTCTTCAATGTCTCATACATTACATGGTTAAACTCCATTTCAGCCTCCTCTGTTCAACATGTTTACTGACCTCTACCACACATCTTGCAGCTTGCCATGGAGTTTCCAGGTCACAGTCAGCAGCTCTTGGCCAGTCTGCGTTCTCAGCGTCTACAGGGGTTCCTGTGTGACTGCACAGTCAGAGTCGGTCCCACTCGTTTTCTGGCTCACCGTGCTGTGCTAGCCTCCTGCTCACCGTTCTTCCACATGTTCTACTCTGAACACCCCCTAGGCAGCACATCTACAGTAAACGGAGGACCAGAGACAGACACAGTCACCATTAATGGAGATATAGTGACCCCTCCAGCATTTGGGTTGCTCCTCGATTTCATGTATGAGGGAGTACTACAGTTGGCAGCACATCCACCTCCGGAGGATGTTCTCGCTGCAGCCAGTTTCTTGCACATGAACGACGTGGTCCGAGTCTGTAAGAAAAGACTACAGGGTCGTGGACTGGCTGAGGCTGATAGCACCAGGGCAGAAGAGGGAGGAAGTGAAACCGGGGGAGATGGAACAGTGTTTAGTGGGTCATCTAGAGAAGGAAATTCAAATGGCCAAATGGAAATGGTGGAAGGTGGACAAGGAGCTGTCATGGTTTCCGCATCAAATCCAGCCTCATCTCCCTCAGTAACACAATGTCCTCAGCCAAGCCAGCAGTCAACGTTTCATATTGACACTAAGGCAGAGGCAAATGTGGGAGTACCTAATTGTATCTCACATAGCATTAATCTGGGAAGTCCAGACATGGCGGACACTACGCAACCAGGCATGGACCCTCTTCCAGCAGTAAATGATTCTGGACCAGGCTTATACAGTTCCTCTCCTGGACCTGCTAGAGCTGGGATGTCAGCAGCTATGAATATGGAGTCTACACTTTCAAGTCCTTGCAGCACCACAGAACCAGCTCAGACAGGAACAGAAACTCTGCCCAGTGCATCCACTGTTATGGTTCTGGTTCCTGCGGAACGCAACCGAAATAGAGACTCCAGCCAAGAAATATCCATGTCAAAAGAAATAAGCAGTGTGTTCACGGTTGCCACTAGTCATCCTGGTCAAACTAAAAAAACCATGTTCATTCAATGCAATGGACAGAGTTTAACTGATTACATGAGACCTACGGCCAGAGGTTTAAATGAACAGTCATGTTCTCCCCAGCCATTGTCTTCAGCAGGTGGAGATGATGGTAGTGAAGAGACAGCAAAAGTGAAGGTGGAGGCCATTGTAATCTCAGATGAAGAACCAGAAGACATAGAAGAGACCTCTATTAGGGTCAGAGAGCGAAGGAGAGATGCTGATTTGGAAGAAGGGGAGAATTATGAGGGCCCTAATGATGTTGAGATCACCAATGCTCACTTCATACCTCCCCATTCATTAATGCAAGTCTCACATAATCACCAAGAGAGTCTCTCTTTTCCTTTTTCACCACAGGGTCCTAGTGCTTCCTCTTCTGACACGCCCAGCTTCCCATCTACCCTCTTTACCACAGCTTCCCAGCAACCAGAGCAGCAGACTATCTACTTTGAGGAATATCACGATTCTCTTGGAAATTACATAGAGGATGTGCCTACATGTACCACTTGTGGAAAGACGTTTTCTTGTGCTTATACACTGAGGAGGCATGCCATAGTGCACACACGGGAGCGTCCTTATGAATGCCGTTATTGTTACAGGAGTTACACACAGTCTGGGGACTTGTACAGGCATATAAGGAAGGCGCATGATCAGGATTTGCCAATGAAGCGCAGCAGAACAGAATCAGACCCTCCCCCTTCCCCACCTCTTCCCCAACCACCTCAGACATAGCAAGATACTCTGTCCAGTATGACTGAACATGCATCAAAGTTGTTGCAAAGGCTAAAATCAATCACCTGTTTTTGTTACAGATTATGTAGACAAACTTTGTAAAAGACTTAACATTTAGTGTCAGAAATTGAGCATTGAACTTAGTCTGTGACTAGACAACATTGTGACCAAAAACAGAACCAACCATTCAGGACATCCTTCAGTGTCGTCATGCATCATAATCCTAATCACCGTCTGGCTTCTCAGCTTGGATATAAACAGAATAAGCTTTTTAAATATAGTCTCTTCTGAAAATATTGGAACAGCAAGGCCAATTCTTTTGTTTTTGCTACACAGTGAAGACCTTTGGGTTTGAGATCAGAAGATGAATATCAGATGATGGATTAGAGTTTCAACTTTCATTTTCTGATTTGTTTAGGTGTGTTAAACAACTTAGAACATGGCACCTTTTGTTCAAACACCCATTTTTTCCCCCCAAGTGATCAAAAATATCAGAACATGTGACTGACAGGTGTTTCTTGTTGCCCAGATGTGTTCTGTTATAGTTGTTTAAAGTAGTTAATAGCTCTGAATGTCTACTGTTGGATTGATGCCTGGGTTTCACTTGTAAAGGCTGCATTTACTGTTAAAATGGCTAAACTAAAATGAAGACCAGAGAGCTATCTATGGGGAAAACTGAGAAAATTAAGTTGAGAGAAGAGAGAAAAATACTGAAAAGAGAGAATCCACAGGCGTACTAACAACCAGATATGGAAGTGGTCAGCTAAGAAAAGATATGAATCTTGATAAAATATTGAGAGCTATGAAGAAAAACCTAAAAACTACAGGCAAATACAATTCATGTTCAGATTTTCAAACTTATTGATGACATAATTCAGGAATGTTTATTGATGATGTGAAGTTCAGGAACCAATATTAAGTTCTACAAAAATGATGGAAAGGTCAAAATGTGGAGAAAGAAAGGATCTGCTCTGATCCAAAACATACAAGCTCATTGGTCAAGCATGGTGGAGATAGCATCATGGCTTGGGTTTGTATGGCTGCTTCTGGAACAGGCTCACTGTTTATTGATGACATAACTCATGATGATAGCAGCACAATGAATTCAGAAGTCTACAGATTCTGTCTGCAATTTACAGAGAATCTAATGAGAAGGAAATTCAAAATGCAGCAAGACCATGAAAAAAGTGGAAGGCTTTAGGCTGGCCAGGTCAATCACCAGATCTTAATCCAAGTAAGAGTACATTTCACCTCCTGAAGAGGAGACTGAAGGGAGATAACTGAAAGAATCTGCAGTACAAGCCTGGAAAAGCATCCTCAAAGAAGAACGTGTCAGTTGGTGAAGTGTTAATTACATTAATTTGCTTTAAGACAGTCTGCTCCAGTACTTTTGCTCACCTAAAAACGGGGTGGTCTGCCACTGAAAGGTGTGTGTGTGTGTGTATATAAAAAAATCTCTAGCCTGTTCTACAGGGTCGCAGGCAAGCTGGAGCCTATCCCAGCTGACTACGGGCGAAAGCCGGGGTACACCCTGAACATGTTGCCAGGTCATCACAGGGCTGACGCAGACAACCATTCACACCTACGGTCAATTTAGAGTCACCAGTTAACCTAACCTGCATGTCTTTGGACCGTGGGGGAAACCGGAGCACCCGGAGGAAACCCACGCGGACACAGAAAGGCCCTCACCGGCCACGGGGCTCGAACCCGGACCTTCCTGCTGTGAGGCGACAGTGCTAACCACTACACCACCGTGCCACCCAGGACTGGTAGTATGTATTGCAAATTTTAGTCTTAATTTGGTAGAGGGCGCGGTTAAAGGTGAGGAGATCTTTATTCCTGCCCAACCAAGGCCAATCCTATGCTGAACAGGCACAGAGAAGAGAGTTTATGACCCCAATAAACTCGGTCACTCATTTGACTGGTTTCCCACAGACTGTTATATTATTGAAAAGGAGATTACTTTTGTGAGTGGACATGCATTTTGTTTATGATGCGTTGACAGATCGACCGACTTCCTTAACGTTTTTAGCTACGTATTTCTGCATTTCAGTGCTTGAATTGTTTATGGCCGCAATGTCATCTGCATAACCTCGGTTTGAAAGAAGTTGTCCTCCAAGCTGCAAGTGGATTCGGTTTCCTGTACAATCAAAGCAATGACAATACAAAAAAAGAATTGCAGTCGCCCTGTTCGATGTCAACAGGTCTTGATACACCAACATCAGTTTTAATGCAGGCTCTGGAGTTGTCCGATGTGCATTTCAGGAGATTTATGTATTGCTTGTTTCTTCTAAAAGTTTCCACAGGTGGGGGAGTTTTATACTGTCAAATGCTAATCTCGAAAAACAAGATATACTTGGTTACTAAATTCAGTCGGTTTTTCGATAATTTGTTCTAAGACTATTATTTGCTCTGTGGTTCCTCTTCCAGGTTGGTATGCAGCCTGTGAATCTGGGAAGGACGCATAAAGATAATTTCTGACTTGATTTGCTATGATGCGAATGAAAAATGTAGAAACGTGGCTCAATGAGCTGACCGGTCTATAATTTTTGCATTCGAGTCGGCTATCTTTTTTGAATAGCACAACCAGAAGAGCTTCTTTGAAAGGCTGTGGTAGCAGGTGAGTTGTAAGGATTCTGTTAAACAGAACATGCAAGGCATTTACTAGGGGATCGCCTTTTGCTTTTCGATATTCAGAATAGATGTTATCAAGTCCTGGGCTTTTTGCATACTTTAGGTTGTCAGTCGCATGCGTGATCGATTTCGATCTTAAGAATTCCATCCATTATCCGTAACCCTGTGCAGGGTCGCAGGCAAGTTGGAGCCTATCCCAGCTGACGATGGGTGAGAGGCGGGGTACACCCTGGACGAGTCACCAGGTTATCGCAGGGCTGACACGTAGAGAAACACAATTTAGAGCCACCAATTAGCCTAACCTGCATGTCTTTGGGGGAAACCCATGGAGACATGGGGAGAACATGCAAACTCCACACAGAAAGGTCCTTGTCAGCCACTGGGCTCGAACCCAGAACCTTCTTGCTGTGAGGCAATAGTGCTAACCACCGTGCCACCGCTCTTAAGATTTGATGGAGTGGATTCTTCTTGAGAGTCATCAAAATAGAGACTGTCATAAAATTCCGCCCATCTTTCTAAGATTTCGGTCTTACTTGCCAAGATGTTATCGCTCTTATCTTTGATCGCCCAACTGATGTTTTTGGGTTTTGCTTTGAGTTTCTTAATTGCCGCTTGTTTGATGGTAGATTACTCAAGGAATCTAGTTCTTTTTCAGTTTGTTTGAGCTTGTCTTTCTTTGCTAATTTTTGGTTTCAGCTTTTACGATTTTATAAAGGCTAGATGATGTGCCATGGTTCTTCTTGATTCCATGTTTCCCTTGTCATCCAAGAAGCGTGAAATTGTGGTTTTGGTGGAAGGTGTTTTTCCACCGAGTCATTGCTGGTGAAAGTGATCTTTTCATAGAGTGTTTCTCACTTGAAAGAGATGTAAAGCGGTTACCGAGTTCTAATTGGAATGAGCTTTATGTTATCTTTCAGTTTATCTCGATCGTATTTTTGAGTCCTTTGGCCATAAGAATTTAAGTTCGATGGTGGATCTTACACATGCACTATCCTGGAGAGCCAAGTGGAGGGGACTAGATCAAGAGGTTGGCCTAGGAGGAGATGGACGGATGACATTCAAGACAGGACAGGACAGGCCTGACCGGTGCCACATGCTCTGCCTTGGCACGAGACAAGCAGGTTTGGAGGAGTGTGTGTGTTTTTCCTAGGATCGCCGACCCTCAAACATGTGGATGGCCACAGAGAGAGAGAGAGAGAGGTGGATCTTACAAGCTGATGGTCAGAGATATCTGGTCGACTTAGGGCTGAACTGTCAATGACGGTTTGGTGTGATGACTGGTGCCTGGTTAAAATAAAATCAGTTTGATTTCTAGTTTAGCCATCAGCGGACGTCCAGGAATAAAGTTAGCACTTTTTGAAGAGGGTGTTAGTTGCTATGAGTCCATTTCTAATACAGAATTTTGCAAGTAGCTTGCCCCAGTCATTAAAACATCCAATGGTATGTTTGTCTATAGCTTGGGGATACATGGAATTTAAGCCCCCTACTTTGCTGTTAAAGTTGCCCATAACAAAGAAATGATCGTGTTTGGGGATTTTGTTGATGTTTTGGATTTGATCATAAGCTCTAGGACTTCATCAAGATGTTCAGTGGTTAGAAAATAGACCTGTATCAAGATGATGTTTGAAAATTTCTCTTTGGGTGTAAGGGTTGCAAGCCTATCAGATATTGGATTGTAGTCATCAATAAAAGGAACCAAAGATCTGTTGACAAGGAAACCAACACAATGAGATCTCGGAATTTCATGACCTGAGAAGAAGAGATGATGCCCTGATTCTTCAAGGAGTTCAGTTTTGGATTCTTTCACATTTTAGTCTCAGATAGCCCACTTATGTCCCAATTGATATCTTTTCTCTCATGGAACATAATTTCAAGCGAGTCTTCATTTAAGGCATTTATAGTACGGGTGTTATATGTACAGATGTTAAGAGACTTGCGTGGTAATTCTCTGGTCACATGTTGCACCCCAGTCCAAGACTGCTAGGGTGAACCCGTTTGCCCCCCTCACACCAGTCCGGGGCTGCTAATGTGCCCTCCTGGTTGCATGGCAAGGATCCGGAGGTGGCCCCTTTTGAAGGCGTGAATTTGGATTTGGCATTGTCATGTGGTTTTATGAGCCTACTCTTCTGTGCTTGCTTAAGGTAACTTGGAAGAAGTGGAAAGAATTTATACAGTCAAAAGTTTAAAGAAAGTCTTAACTCCTCCATGAAGTGGGTTATCCTGTGCCAGATACCAACCTGGAATTTATACCCTTGCGTTATTGTTTGTGCTGTCAACACTAGATTAGCTGCAGCCCAATGCTAATGACTGTAATCTGGCCGTGATGAGACAGACTATCCCCCGCCGGATGCCAGCCTGGTACTTCATGGTCTCAGAGAGGGATAACAGGTACTACACCTTGCCCAAGGGTGACCTGGAGGTAGCTGTGCCAAAGGGGATTGGATAAACTTAATGGACTCTTCACTGAACCTTCCATGACCTGGTGATGCCAGATGTTTGAGTCCAGAGTTGGAGCAATCGGGGGAAGAAGCCACCCCAAACAGGTGCACTTTCATCCAGTACACTGAGGGTTTGGAGTTCAGATCACCCTTATCCCACCAAAGGAACCTGAGGTACTCTCGGTGTTCCTTTGCAACATGAAACTGGTGGAACATTCTTTCGAGGTGACGCATTATGGCTATTGGGCCCTTTCTGAATCGACATAACACTCCAACTAATGTGTTAGTCAGGTCTCGTCCAATCAAAAGATGATCATTTAGAGAGGTATCTTGAAAGCGTGCCGAACAGCCGAAAACCACATGAATTTTCCCAGGTTTGTGCGGGTGGTAGACTCCGTGGTGTGGAATATACCATGCTGGTTGGTTATCAAGTTCAGCTTATGGAACTTTCTCAGCATCGCCTCGGGAGATAATATCGTTTATGAAGCGGACATTGTCGCTGTTGTCGGCTGTCCATCGCGAGTGATGATGACTGCTTCATTCGGATGCACAGAAACGGAAATGGACCGTGAGGCCTGCACCAGAGTGACAGAGTCGCCCACAGTGGCGGTACAAACGGCCCAGCCGAGCCACCACGGGACGTCTGGCCTCGTGAGCTCTCGCATAATATTCTCCTCTCCTAACAAAGCGCCTTGTACAGCAAGGTAAGACAAACGATGTCATGCCTCTATCATGTTGTCTCTCTAGAGCTCCAGACCTGATACCACGTGGTGCACAAAAGTGCCACAGACCTGACGGGTATGGAAGTTGCCCCGCAGTGACAACTGACTTGCCGAGTGATGCCATCCGTTGGTCATTTTAGTGGCTCTTCCGCATGCCATCTGGTCGTGCGCCATTGATCCTGTTGGGGTCAATTGCACCGAAAAGCGCCCTGCTGCCAGCGCCTTATTGATGATGTACTACTAAACCCATAGCTGGAACCCAGGCAGGTGCTACCATGCCGGGTCAGGGCAGACCTGGGAACAATGGTGATTAAGGGGTAACTCCACTTTCCCCAATACTCAAGTCCTCCCCGACCTGAGACTCACCACCGGTTGCAGTTTAAAGTCATACCCAGGACTTCATTAGGATTATGAAGTGGACATAATCGTTGTAACACTGCTCATTCTTCCTCAGTCGTCGCGCTAAAGCAGCGAGTCTATGGACCGCACAGTTTGTTGTTTGCCCTTTCTTAGCCCACGTCAAAACTCCACAACCAGATGCAGTTTAACATCATACCCAGGACTCACCTTGTATTATAATACTTCACGTTTATTATGGTATCAGTACCTCATGTTGGTAATACTACTTCACATTTATTAGAGTAGATTCCAACAAGCAACGCTTTGTTCAGTATGACTGGTCAATTGCTCATCAGTTTTAACTCACTTATTCTTGTTTTACTTTGTCTGCACTTAAGCGCCCCCTACTGGTGTAAAGCCAACATTCAGTAATATAACTACATGGTTCATATTAACGGAATGTTAAAAAAAAAAAAGTTTTGATCGGGGCTCTGTTTCAGAAAGGATTGAAACAAATAAGCATTCTTGAATCATGGTTTGAATTTGCCAATCCTGAATAAGAAGATTTAGGATTATTATAAGGCTTTATGGCAAAACGCTGAAAGCCTTGATCAGCTGATACGCAAAAATGTGATCAGTAAGAGCAAAGGCCAAAGCTTTATTTCTATTATAAATGCAGTATTTCTTTTCAGATGGTGAATTAATAATTTTTCCTGGTGTTCTCTTGATTTAAAAAAAAAAAAATCAGTTTTGATTCCAACAGTGTGATTGAGACGTCGTACTGAAATTCACCAACGAGCATCATCATCCTGGTGCATTAATACCACTGCCAACATTTATCACAAGGTGTTTATTTTTTTGAAATATTATTTTTAAAAAAAAAACAAAGTTTAAAACACCCAACTGTTCAAAAACAAACAAAACCTCAATACACACTAACCAAAGTCCTGGCAAAAAAGCTGATTAAAGTAAAAAAAAAAAAGACAGCTGAAGACATGAATAAGCAAAACACAAGAACTTAGGCTTTTTTTTGGGGGGGGGGGGACTATTACTGAAAATGGATAAACAAATTATGGAAAGCATTTCCACCACATCCAAATTCTGACCTTGAGGACCAAAAATAAAAAAACCCTCTCTTCGGAGCAGGAAAGTCTGTTCAAATGGTGTGCCGGAGCAGCTGAGGAGGAGAAAAGCCATCCTTCGGTGTGTTGCTGCAAAGGAGTCATGTGACCTCTGCGGCCTTTCGCGATTGGCTCTCTGAGACGGGTGCTAGCCCACGGTGACGAACCGGCCACCTCTGGCGTTCTGCTGCACCGCTGCCATGCGCTTCAGCTTCAGGATGCGGAAGCGCTCGTTAAGCGTCATGGCCGTCTGCTTTCAAGACAAAAGAAAAGCGACGCTGGGTGACAACGCCGTACACTCGGTCTTATCTCCACGACTGGAAGTTTGTGCAGATGAAGTATGGAGGTACCTGTTTTCCCACGCTGTTGATGTCGAACTGCAGTGCCACCCCTTTGGGCGTTTTCCTCTCAGGCTCTGGTGCCGTCTTCTGATTGGGCGGGATCACTGTGGGTGGGTGGAGCGACCATGAGTGGGCGGGTCTGGTGGAGAGAACCATCATTTCTGACTGCTTTATCGGCAAAAATAAAGTATACAGCCCCGCCCTCTTGTTTGAGGATCCTGGTACTGTTCTGAAATACTGAACAGGTTTCAATAAAGAGGAGGCATGAACATACTCAGGCTGAGTTCTGGCTCCGGGGTTATCTATCGACACGGTGAGAATGCCACTGCTGTTCAGAGGAGTGCGCCACCTGGTGGTACCACACAGCAATGAGATTAAACACTACAAGCTGATACATACAGACAGACAGTACTGTGCAAAAGTCTTCAAGCCAGGCAGGTGATCTCGCGATGCATTGTTTCAACAGTTACGTGGACAGACGGCCTAAATCACGGCTTAACGAAGCGTTATGATTCGTCATTGGAGAAGCGGAGCTTTGTCCAGATCCACGCACTAGCGATTTACGGTCATGGAGCGAACAATTCATTTCATTCAAGAAACATACACGAGGGGATCTCTGAGCAATCAGAGCAGCTTCAAATGTGGACTCGGCTTCGTTTTTGTGGTAAAATTATGGGTTTTATCTGAAAAGTGTCTCAACAAACGTTCTTTCCTGATTATACAAACGTTTCTTTGTAACGTTTAGTTCTGTGCTGGAGAAGAAAACAGCATGCGTACGAGTTTTGCACAGTACTGTACATGATCAATTGAAAAAAAAATTTAAAATATGTACAAATAATTACATTAAGACGTGAAAGCAAAACAGGACAGAAAGGAACCTGATATACTTTGGCTTGTCTGATTTTTTTTGGTACTCGAGTGGAGTGAATAAGGCTTACGGTCGGGTTCTCTGTGTTCTCCGAGGTGCTTGGACTGGTGTCGATTTCTGCACGTGCGCACGAACCTGGTGTACACACACACACACACACACACACACACACACATTCCTGGCTGCTGAGTTTTTGTTTCTGCACTCAGAAGGCATCATTTCTACTCGCTGAGATTAGCACGAAATCTGACTTCAATTTAAAACCCCAACACTGATCAAGCCGTCGGGAAAGTACTGAAAGATACTGAAACGTGGGTTATAGACTGAACTGAGGCCTTGGACCCGATGTGTTAGCAGGGCTGGAATGAATTAGCTCCCCACCTTTAAGCCTCTTCTGGAGAGGAACGTGGCCTGGCGGGCTTCCCTCTGCACCTCGTTCACCGGAGGAGCGTTCCTGTGAAACACGTGCGGTCTAAAATCAACACTCCAAACAGGTCATAACGATTCCATTTCCAAAGTGTTTCAATATTAACTGATACTCGGACTTTGTTCCCACTCTCCAAAACGGCGCTCACCATTTCCTGCGCAGCCTGAAGGGTCCGTTAGAGACGTGTCCCGGAGCTTTCCGAGGGTCTGCCTGCGCGTACAGCCGCCTCTGCGAAACAAACGGCCGCGTTCTCTGCAGAACAGAAACAAACGTTGGTTTTCAACTAGAACCTCACCGTTGTCTCGTACAAGACGTGACGGACAGATTGCGGTACCTGATAGAGAGCGGAGGAGCGTTTCGCAGGAGCTCGGTTCGAGCCGCGTTTGTTGAGGTTGGCTCGGTTCAGCGCAGGTCGGTTTAACGGACTGACGCCTTTCAGCAGGGCTGCTTTCCTCGCTGCAAGGCCGGTGATGACGCCCTGTCCGCGCCGCCTGAACAGCTTATTCACCCCTCCTCCTGAAAAACAACCAGTGAGGATGGAAACACAACAGAACCATCCGGAATGTCAACATGCATCCGACCTAATAATAAAAGACTCGACATCACGGACTGCGAACCCGACGACCCCGTGTCCACTTGGAAAAAGAAAGCGTATAAAGGTAAGGTAAAATAAAGATGACGTAATGACCCCGGTGCAGCGGCGCTCCTGTTCGTCTCCCTGGTGCTAATCGACCTCGAACACCGAGCCTCTGCTTCCTCAGTGCCACCTTCTGCTTCTTGTTTAACCGGATAATATCATCTGTATGGGGGAGGGAGAGAAATGCAGTCATCGAAATAACTACAAAACAGCAAATTTACACAAATCCTAACGAATCATCTGAGACGTGTTTAGTGTCTGGAGTTTTTCTTCATTTACATAACTAGAGCGGCAAATTCTTCCCAAATTCAAAAACTTCCCAAATTCTGCGATATTTCATGATCTCCTTGTCGAAACCTACTTTGTTTCTTACTCTTTCGTCTGACAGGTGCCATTCTGAAGTCGCGTGAGGTGTCGATAATAGTGATCACTGACTTCCACTGGAGTCCACCGTTATCGACACCCTGTGCAATTAAATGACATTTACAACTGTGAAGGATCGACGAAAGGAAAACGCCATTCACCAATTATCTGCCAAGCAAAGGATGGTTCTACCCATTTCACAAGAGGCATCCAGAGACAACAGAATAGGTTCCGCAACTTCTTGGAAGAGAACAAGCCTCCATCGGTTTTGAAATGCTCCAAGGTTGGTACAATTCATTTTTGGAGAAGGAGGGACCGGATTTTCAGAATCTTAACAATCCCAGGCGCATTTTCAACGCAGATGAGAGTGGATTTCCTCTTTGCGTTACAAGTAATCTCAAGACGTGTGGACCAAATTGTTTCCAACACAAGGTGTCAAATTATAGTTACGGCATCCTTCAACGCCTTAGGTGATTACGCGCCTCCTTTAATCGTCTTCCCTGGCTGCAGATTCAGGAATATAGTTTTGTCGGATTTCCCAAAAGCCATTTATGAAGCGTTTTGTCAAGTTTGTGAAAGAGAAACACATTCATTCAGTTTTCTGTCACTCTCTGTCGATGGACATTCCACCCACAGCTCACTTGCGACAGCAGAATTTTGCGCTAGAAACGGAGCGATTCTCTACAGTCTCCTGCCCAATGCTACTCACATCTTGCAGGCTTGCGATATCAGATTTTTAAAAATAAGTCATCTGGATGTCGATGACTGTGGACAAAGGTGTCGAGCACAAAGGTGTCGATAACTGTGGACAAAGGTGTCGAGCACAAAGGTGTTGATAACTGTGGACAAAGGTGTCGATAACTGTGGACAAAGGTGTCGAGTACAAAGGTGTCGATAACTGTGGACAAAGGTGTCGATAACTGTGCACAAAGGTGTTGAGCACAAAGGTGTCGATAACTGTGGACAAAGGTGTCGATCACAAAGGTGTCGATGACTGTGGACAAAGGTGTCGATCACACAGGTGTCGATAACTGTGGACAAAGGTGTCGATCACAAAGGTGTCGATAACTGTGGACAAAGATGTCAATAACTGCAGACAAAGGTGTCAATAACTGCGGACAAAGGTGTCAATAACTGCGGACAAAGGTGTCGAGCACAAAGGTGTCAATAACCGTGCACAAATGTGTCGATAACTGTACACAAAGGTGTTGAACACAAAGGTGTCGATAACTGTGGACAAAGGTGTCGATAACTGTAGACAAAGGTGTCGAGCACAAAGATGTCGATAACTGTGGACAAAGGTGTTGAGCACAAAGGTGTCAATAACTGTGCACAAAGGTGTTGAGCACAAAGGTGTTGATATCTGTGGACAAAGGTGTCAATAACTGGACAAAGGTGTCGAGCACAAAGGTGTCGATAACTGTAGACAAAGGTGTCGAGCACAAAGGTGTCGATAACTGTGGACAAAGGTGTCGAGCACAAAGGTGTCGATAACTGTAGACAAAGGTGTCAATAACTGTGCACAAAGGTGTTGAGCACAAAGGTGTTGATATCTGTGGACAAAGGTGTCGATAACTGTGGACAAAGGTGTCGAGCACAAAGGTGTCGATAACTGTGGACAAAGGTGTCGAGCACAAAGGTGTCGAGCACAAAGGTGTCGATAACTGTGGACAAAGGTGTTGAGCACAAAGGTGTCGATAACCGTGGACAAAGGTGCCACGTGATCTGATACGCTAAGTAATCGGGAATCTATTCTATTTTTTTTTCTTCAGTGGAAGTCTGAGTGATTATTCATGCACAATTTACGTATTGAAAGTCTTTTCTACTTTTGCAACAGCAGGTTTTGAGAATTGTAGCTCTATTTTTTTAAATATACAGTATATTATTTTATCTTAATTTTTCAAGCACCGATCACCAAAGCAAATTCCTTGTAGGTGAGAACGCATTCAGTAACAAACCTGATTCTGATTAATGTGTGCGTTTTAATTTTCAAACTACAATTAAATACAACTTTAATTGTGGATTTCAAAGGGGGGCAAGCTTGAAGCACATTTTTTTTTTTTAAACAACGTCATTTTGGACGTGAGCAATATTCCATAATCACATTTTTCTCTCTCAAACAAACATTTAATGTCAGTAAAACAAACATTCATGACATAAAGTTATAAACCGACATTCTAACTTAAGACAAAATGAAGTAATTTTACCAAAAAGCTCAGAGAAAAACAGAATCAGGGTTCACTCCTAAATTACTCTCTACCTGCTACTGAAACGCACTACATCTGTCACGAAGCAGTGCTTTCCGTAGCCTTCTAAGTGCCCTAGATGGAAATCACGTCACCGTTTGAAACACATCCTCCATTCAATAACAAGGCTAAGCTAACAAATCTGTTACTTACCAAGAGACATGTCAACTTTATCCGGTCCTTCTGCATTACAGCTTGATTTATTCATCGTTGAGTTAATTTGCGCTTTGCGTGTGGGAAAATTATTTTTAAAAAAGTCACAAAAGCGTCAACCAATTCAGCGTAAACTTACATAAACGTTATGCTAGCTTTAGCTTTAGCTGTGCGCGAGTTAATTATACTGCGCATGCGCATTTTCCCCCCCCTCCTGAACTTATGAAAAAAAACAACAACAACTTATTATGAAAAACTGGAAGAATTTACACATATAACATGTCTGTATATTTATAACATTTTTATTTTTCGAAAGGGAAGAACAACGGTAAATCATAACAGCGCTTCCGGGATGGTTGTTATTTATGGGAAATGTAGTTTTTCATTGTGGACTACAAAACACGAAAAAGGCGGAGCATTGGCTGCAAATTCACTAAAAACACACAGAGATAGATATTACAGATTATAAATTCAGGGTGTACAAACTGTGATGGAGAAAAACGATGATGTTTTTGAAAATAAATGATGAAATACGTAGTTGTCGTTCACGCCAACTTCCTCTTTCAACGCTGTTGTCAAGGGAACAGAGTCCCGCCCCTGAAAGGAGTTGACCAATGGCGTGCGTCTGTTATGAAACATGACTTATGCACGTGTTTTTGCGGTAAATGTTTAGAATCCGCTGGGTTTGAGAAGTGAAAAGGTTTTCAGTGATGATGGGCGAGAAGAAAGTGAGCCTGAAGAGGAAAGCTCTCACAAAGCGTCTCCGGTTTCTGTCTGACGCCCAGAGAGAGAGACAGGGCTAGTCCTGGATCAGGGAGTGCAGGGTAATCATTTAAAAACAACAACAAGTAGTAATTTAAGGTCAAAGATAGGGGAAAGAATGAAAACAAAGATGGAAAATAACTCAAAAAGAAGTGAATCAAAACGGAAATGGAAAAGTAATTTTTGTCCTCGCCACCAGATGGCGCTGCTGCATCATCCCACCGAATGGGTGCCATTTGCTTGTTGTACCACTCCCAAATTAAACTTATCTTTTCAACACTGATTATAATAACACACATATTTAACTATTCAAAATGTCTATTGGAAGTCGGCTGCATTTTTTTTCAGTCCTGTTACCAAAACTCTGAAAGTAACAGGACTGAGTTTTTAGCCTCAGATTAGCTAACACATGGAATTATTGACGCCACATGGCGTCATCGCTAATAGCATGACCACACTTAACCCATTCTAATGATTTACCAAAAATCTATCTTTTTAAAATAAATATCATCTATAAGAAACAGGACAGTATGTTGACATTGACCTTATCAGTCAAAGTTTTTTTTAAAAAATCATCAAATATACAGAAAAGTAAATGAGAGAACTAACTTTTGGTCTTCCCATGGCCTTCAGAAGACACA
>JANZLB010077769.1:0-14721 GCA_026167865.1 Notarius quadriscutis
ACAGAAAGGCCCTCACCGGCCACGGGGCTCGAACCCGGACCTTCTTGCTGTGAGGCGACAGCGCTAACCACTACACCGCCGTGCTGCCGCAGCTTGAATTAGCAAATTAATTGAACAACTAATGTAATGGTGTATAGTTGCGTTCTCATTAGTCACTGCGAGCGTCACACAGATGTGTCAGAAATGCTGTTCTTGTCGTCCATGTTAAGGCTGATATTTTGCTGCATCGCTATGGAAGTATAGACATTGTATTTTGCCGAAACCACACTTTCAGGAATTGCTATAGTTGTTAAAATTTCATTCGCATGCGAAAAAGACATTTATTTGCAAATGCACTGCATGATAATGAGTTAGATATAACGTGCATGCCTTATTTATGCTTTGCTTAACTCTGATTTTTAGATAAATGAGTAGTATGTATTATTTATACTTGTAGAACTGTTTGTGATAAAATTGATGCATCAACGGACTCGTTTGAATTTAGAAGATAAACCGCTGCTTGGTTTTATCATTATACAAGGGCTTCTTTTCCTGTTGTTCTGTAACATTCTAAGTTTATGAATGCAGTTTTCCATATAAAACCTTTTAAAGAGAAGTTATTTGTGCTTTATCTGAAGTATTTGAACAATGCCAATAAGTCTGTTGAACCCTATAATCACTCGATTTTATCAGCCAACGGTATATTGGTTGCGGATAAGAAAGGAAGGTACACTTCCAGCATTCAGACTCTTACTCTGGAAAGAAATCATTTGAAATGGCTGACCCCTCCTCATCTCTCGATCTGCATATCTGCAGTGCTTAATGGTTTCTCAGTTATTCTCCGACATGGACTTTTATCAGGCAGAACAGCCGAGGCATGGAGAAAGACAGCTGAGTTTAAAATCTCTACTGGGAAGTGTCCGGAAGGCCTTCAAATTGTTTTGAGCTATGTTACTCTTTTGAAAATGTTCTGTCAATTGCATGTGCGACAGAGTAAGGCTGTGTCCGCCTGTATTTTAAGGAGGATTTTAAAAGTGGTAAATTCCACGGGGCAGCTGGTGCCGGCTGTTAGCATTCCATCTGCCTGTGAGTGAAAGCCAGCCATCCTACTCCTGGTCAGCTTCGCCCTGGGTCTGGCAAAATATACCAGCAGTGACTAGCATTATTAAAAGCCAACAGGGCTGTGGTTACAGGACCTTGCATAGTGCTGTGAAGCTTGGCACTGTGTATAACTGTTGGTATGGAGGTTGGCCCACTTCAGGGCTAGGATGGGCGCCTGGTCGATGCCAGCGTGTTAGGTGGGTGAACATGTGGCAGGCCTTAATGCAGCTGCTGTACACTAAGCCTGTTGGAATGTGAGGACAAACTGTGAGTGAGGATTTTTCATCAAGTCTTCCCATTTGGTTCTTATTTCTCAGCTTGCATGAGTGAAAGACAAATAATGCAGCAGAAGGAGGAGGAAAGCAGAGCAAAACGAGAATATTATCATCATCATCCTTATCATCTCTGTCTCTTCTTCAGACCTTTGACTGACCGAAGAAGACTCTGAAATCCTATGCTACTAGTGAAACAATAAATTGCTTTGATGTGGTTTAAAAATTGAGTTTGCTGTCTAACATTTAATTTGCAATGGAAATGCATTGTTAAATAAAAGATCTGATGTGCATTAGCGTTTTCCCTTTACAGCTATTATTATGATGATGATGCAGCAAATGCCATTGACAGCAGTGTGACTGCATTGAAACCATTATGGCACGTCCAAAAGTAATCGCAGATGCTGTGTGTCTGAACTTCTGCCTCTATTCCAGGCTCTGGAGGAGGCTCAGATAGCCATCCAGCAACTGTTTGGCAAAATCAAAGACATCAAGGACAAAGCCGAGAAATCGGAGCAAATGGTGAGTAAAAATAAGCTTTACAGACAGGAATCTGGTCTGGTCAAAATATATAATATGACTCCCAACACACACTGCTGCTGGCTAACTAGGCAGGAAATTGTGGTATCCTGCGGCTTTCTTATGCTGCAGCCTTTTTTAATCCGTGATTTATGCACTAGCCATCTGCATGTTAGCAGTGCTGAACAGGTCAGAGGAAGGGCAGGGTCTGGCTATCTGGACTATTGGGACAGGAGAACAATGGGGAGCGGCCTAGGCCTGGATGTGCTGGAACCATCAGCTCTGAGATGTTTGTTCCCTTGCCCAGGTAAAAGAGATCACACGGGACATCAAGCAGCTGGACCATGCAAAGCGTAACCTAACTACATCCATTACTACCCTTAATCACCTGCACATGCTAGCAGGAGGTGTGGACTCTTTGGAGTAAGTTGCTTCATTGTTTATTATCTACAGACCAGAGATAGAGGCACTGAACCATGTGCTGTTTGGTCAGTTATGTATAGGTTCAAAATGTGTGTGTTTTTTTTTTTTAAAAATTGCTTAATAGATCACATTATCTTTCAGAGCCATGACACGCAAGAGGCAGTATGGGGAGGTGGCCAACTTGCTCCAGGGAGTAGTCAATGTGCTGGAGCACTTCCAAAAGTATATGGGCATCCCTCAGATCCGCCAACTATCCGAAAGGTGAGCACATCCTCACAGTCTGTTCTCCATCCCTTCTCGACCCATTTTAACCCTGTTGAAGACGGACCTAATGTTGCAAACATCTGACCGGAATTTAAAAAAGATGTCTAAATTACATTTTGGCATGCGCCGTGAACCATGACCTAACTGTAAACTCAGACAATCAGCGTGCTATCTGAATGCGCTAAAGGACAGGCAGTGTTTATACGACTAATTTTCTGGTGTAAGACACGAAATTGAATGATGTTGAGGGTATGAGGTTCCTGTTTATGTTTACTACAGATGCAATGCAGGAAGGAAATCTGTTCCACTTGCTCTTTATTATTCCAGCGCTTTTTTTTTAGGCTCATTCTTCCAACAGTGGAACCTTGTCTCTGGCTGTGTGGTGTATACTCACTCACTCTCTCCTACAGGCTTTTTAATGAAGACTGTGAGGTCTTGGTTCAGTCTCATTCAACATGTCACTAATACTCTGTGCTTCCCACGACTTATTTATACTGGGTAAACTGATAAGGCTGTTGTTTCATAAGTAAGGGGCAAGGAAGGGTGTTTTCGTGTGGAAATCTATTCCACAGAATGTTCCAGTGCCTTTATGTTTATCTGGAAAAGCTTGTAGCTTTGGTTGCCCATCCCTGCTCCTATAGTTATCCTTCCCCACCCCAGCAGTTGCTTCAGATAAATACTAACCCCATTTCCAGAAAAGTTGGGATATTTTCCAAAATGCAGTAAAAACAAAAATATGTGATTTTATTAATTTGTGTGAACGTTTAACTGACAAAAGTACAAAGAAAATATTTTCGATAGTTTTACTGACTGACTTAACTGTATTTTGTAAATATAAACAAAGCTAGAATTTGATGTCTGCAACACACTCAAAAGTGTTGGGACAGAGGCAAAACAATACTGAAAAGTTTATAGGGTATTCAAGTAACAACATTTTGGAAGATTCCATAATAAGCAGGTTAATCGGTAACATGATTGGGTAAAAAAAAGGAGCAGCACCAAAGGCTCAGTCTTTGCAAGCATGGATGGGTCATGGTTCGCTCCTTTGTGCTAAAATTCATAAGAGAATTGTTAATCAATTCAAAAAGAACATTTCTCAACGCAAGATTTTAGGTCTTTCAAAATCTACAGTGCATAATATTGTGAAAAGATTCAGGGAATTCAGAGACATCTCTGCACGTAAAGGGCAAGGTCAGAAACCATTGTTGAATGTGCGTGACCTTCGAGCCCTCAAACAGCACTGCCTGAGAAACCGTCATGCTAATGTAACAAATATAGCCACATGCGTTTGGGAGAACTTCGGAAAACCGTCGTCACTTAACAGTCTGCTGCTGCATCCAGAAAAGCAACCCGAAACTGTATTACACAAGGAGGAAGCCAGTCATCAATTCAGAAACGCCGCTGGTTTCTCTGGGCCCAAACTCATTTCAGATAGGCCGAAAAACAGTGGAAATGTGTGCTGTGGTCAGATGAGTTGCATTTGAGCTTGTTTTCAGGAAAACTGGACATCGAGTTCTCAGTGCCAAAAGTGAACATCACCATCCAGTTTATCATCAGAGAAAGGTGCAAAAGCCAGCATCTGTGATGGTATGGGGGCATCAGTGCTCACGGCATGGGCGAGTTGCATGCGTGTGAAGGTACCAGTGATGTGGAGACATGTATTGGGATTTTAGAGAGACGCATGTTGCCATCAGGGCAACATCTCTTCCTAGAAAGCCCATGCTTATTATAGCAGAACAATGCCAGGCCTCATTCTACACAGGCTACAATAGCGTGGCTTCGAAGACAGAGTGCGTGTGCTTAACTGGTCTGCTGTCCGTCCAGATCTGTCTCCTGTTGAGAATGTATGGCGCATCATGTACAGGGGAATCAGACGATGGCGACCATGGACTGTTGAGCAGCTGAAGTCTTGTACGAAGCAAGAATGGACAAAAATTCCAATTGCAAAACTGCAACAATTAGTATCCTCAGATCCAAGACGATTAAAAAGTGTTATTAAAGGAAAGGTGATGTAACACTATGGTGGTAACGCCTCTGTCCCAACTTTTTTTTTGAGGGTGTTGCAGGCATCAAATTCTAACTTAATTGTATTTTGTAAATATAAATAAAGTTGCTCAGTAAAACTATTGAAAATCTTTTCTTTGTACTTTAAATAAAGGTTCACGTGAGTTAACAAATCACAGATTTTTGTTTTTATTGCATTTTGGGAAATATCCTAACTTTTCTGGAAATGGGGTTTGTACAATGCAGGCTTCTTTTCACAAAGAGCTGAAATTATTATTTTGAAAATGATGAGTTTTATTGTGTTCATATTAAACCATTCAAGTGTATTAAACAAGCTGGTCTGTCTGGCTTTGTTCTGACTTTTAATTCTTGGGAATGGAAAAATTGCAGTGGGAGGAGGTGGTGCTACAACTTTTGGGATTTACAATGTAAACATATTAGCCCCCTTTGGTGCTTGGGTGGTGCTTTATTTATTTATTTTGGAGCACAATAAGGTTTTCCATGTTTTGAATGCTGAGCATGAATTGTGGTGAAAGAGCTAGCATAGAAGCCGTTGTTGATGTTATGCGTCTGCTTTTCCTACTACAGTGTAGGATTATTTATTCCATTCCAGAAACAGGAGAAATGAAATGCTTTTCGTTCTGAGGCGTTGCGCCACACCAAATAGAAATGGATGAATGTGTGGTAAAGACGTTTGATCTGGGACAGCAGCTGTGAGTACCGCCACACTTCAGACACTGCTGGGTCTTGAGAGTATTTGAGAGACTCAGATTAGCAAAAATGTACCCAACTGGAGTTCAGACGGTGTCTGGCGAGAGAACGTGGGCTCCTCTCTTTCTCTGTTCTTGTTTATTTTGGAAGGTACTTGTTGTTCCAGTGATGGGATCTGGCTACTTCCAGCACCAACAGTCAATTTTTAAATGAAACTGGAGTCCCATGTCCACAATGCTGTGATACTCCTAAACCTCTTTAATGTCATTTTTAACTTGCTATGAACCTGCCCACTGCTGGGAGGGCTGTATCCTGACAAACACCATCCAGGCTTACACACAGATACGTAAACAGTATCGTGAAAAGGTTTTTGCCCCCATCGGATTTTCCTTGTTTATTCACATTATTCATGATTTTTCTGTTTTTCAGGTGTTCAGTATGAAGCAGAGAAAAGCTGAAGGAAAGAAACCTAATTTAGCTTTTGTTTCTTGTGTGCCAAGTAAATAAGCATTCAATCGTAGGTCTGGATGATTTATAGAGCAGTTATCATTATTATTCACTGCATGACTCGTATCAAGTGTGGATTTCCCAATCAGGTATTGAACATTTCATGATGAGATGAGCAGATCCTGCTCAAAATGAGTGCAGTGAATTTCTCAATCGATAAGTATATGATTCAGTTGCGCGTATTAAGCAGGAGGCTGCTTATCTTGTAAAGGGCATTGAATATTATGTACCTTTTTAAAAACCCACAGTGCTGAAGTACTTTTTACGTACTGCTATGATGTATTCGGTTTCATTCATGTGACCCATCATGCTGATCACTAAGTCAAAGGTTTAGGAGTAGGATCGGATACAGAGTGGCCTTTCCATTATGGGGTCATGTGATAAGGAAGATCCCTACCTCCTCTAAAAGCTGATCCTGCACAAGAGATTTCCAGTCTGTACCTCTGGGGGTTCCTCTTTTGAAACTTGTGTCTGTCTGTCTGTCTGTCTTCCTCCGTAGAGTGAAAGCAGCACAAAGTGAATTAGGTACACAGATCCTAGCTGACTTTGATGAGGCTTTTCCTGCACAGGGCTCAAAGGTACTGCACTGTAGCCAAAAAATACTGCATTTAAAAAAAAAAAAAAGTATTCTGTATATTCTTATCTTGGTGTTGCTGTTTAATTAATTATTTACTCATACACACTCAGTAATAACTATGTGAATGTGTGTAATAGAGGCCTGGAGGCCCCAGCATTGTGCTCAGAGATGCCTGTTGGGTGGCCAATGTCCTGGATCCTCGCATTAAGCAGGAAATAATCAAGAAGTTTATTAGACAGCATCTCTCTGAGTATCTCGTGCTCTTCCAAGAGAACCAGGATGTGAGTGTGGTTTGCAATATGTTCTCACAATCCGACTCCCAGTGAAAATGTGTGGATCTGGATTGTCACAGTCGTATCTTAAATGCAGGTGGCATGGTTAGATAAGATTGACCGGCGCTATGCATGGATAAAGCGTCAGCTCGTGGACTATGAGGAGAAGTACGGCCGTATGTTTCCTGAAGAGTGGTGCATGACCGAGCGTATCGCTGTGGAGTTCTGCCATATCACCAGGTACCTGTGCATCAGTTTTTGAAATGAATTCTTCAACCTCTCATATAGTTAAATAAAGTACTGAAATTGGGCTTTAAAAAAAAAAGTATGCCAGACAAATCTTGTAATTAAACATATGCAAAGGAAATGATTAAACACTTTGTTGTGTCTGTTACTCTCGGGCAAATTTTTACTGGAGAGTCAGTGGAAAGAATGTTTAATATTGTTCCACTGTAATTTCCACAGAATGCATTGCTCCCCTCTTTGTCAGCATAAGCTTCATTCATTTCTAAGACTCTGAGCAGGTGGAGCTCATTTTTACCCTGACAGGTTTTTCACCTTAAAATGCAGCTGTGGTTGCTATGGTCAGTTTAATCCTGTGCATGATTTACTCTATAAACTGCCTGACCTGAAGCTCCACTCCATATGTGAGGTCTTGCTGATCAGAGTGTGTGTATGTGTTGTGTGCCAGGACTGAGTTGGCCAAGCTGATGCGAGCTCGTGCCAGGGAGATTGAGGTCAAGCTCTTGCTCTTTGCTATACAGAGGACCACCAATTTCGAGGGGCTGCTGGCTAAGCGCTTCTCAGGCAGCACCTTGAACGACGGCCCAGGGGTAAGGCCAACAGGATGCTTCTGGCTCTGCTATCCGAGTCACGGTGGATTTCTGGAGCGTAAAACCAGAGCGAATGAGGCAGAGAGGTTCTCACTTGTAAGTTTAACGTTCCTTTGTTTGCAGAAGAGACCTGAGACACCTTTGGAGCCCACTAACCCCTTTCTGGAGGATGAGTCAGGAGAGGACAGTGTTTCAGAGAAGGATGAAGATCTGGTCAGGGTGAGGTTTTTCATTATCCTCTTCTTTCTCCTCCTCATCGCTCATCCCATCCTTACAGATTATAGTTTGTCTTTGTATAAACTTGAATTAAGATTTTAAGGACGAGCTACAATAGTTAAACAAAGATTGTTAAAACATTTGTGTGAAGGGCAGCTGGGGTTGAGGAATGTATAGAGAAACCCTTCCAGAGTCAGCAAACCCCATGCAGTGTTCAGTTTTACCCCACCAAAAGCCTGATGGAGCATTTATACTGTTTTATTACCATTCTGTCATGCAATCAACATCTTCATAAAATACAATTTGATTTCACAACTCAGGAGTGAAATATTGAACAGTTTATCTCCTTGTCATGTGATATGATGCGAATTTAGATAATGTGCATTTTTAGCATTTCAGTATTTAAAATGTCATCCTTGTCATTTCTAAATCTTGCAAATGTACAAACGGTGCAGTTTCCTTCCTCGTGGTCTGTCTGGTCAGATATTCTGTCAAGCTGCTGCTTATGAAACTCGTGGTTGATGAAATGCTTTCCTGCTTTCAGCCGAAGAAGCCCAAGATCCCAGAGAACCCGTTCCATGGCATTGTTTCCAAATGCTTCGAGCCTCATCTCTACGTCTACATTGAATCACAGGACAAGTGAGTGCAATGTGCAAGTCATTACACAAGGACAATGACACAAACACTCGCTTCAAGCGGCTTTTGTATCACGGTGTAAATTGGACTTTTATTTACTTCCAAACTGGTGTAAGAGGTTTGCTTTCATGTCCTGATCACAGGGTGTGTGTGTGCTGTGTATTTATATGTAATCCTGTGTCACTGTGCTGCACACATTGTGTCCCCTTCAGTAATCCCTCATCTGCGTTTCTCTGTTTTCATCTTTCCATCGAAGCAGAAATGTTTCCCATGTTAACCACAGCCACTGAAAAGTGTAATAGCAGGAGATCTGTTTCTCTGTCTCTGTTTGCATTTTTCCTTCTCTCCCATCTACTCTCCAGTGCACTCTTTCTTACTCACCAGAACTTCCAAAGCTGGAGCTCGAAAGAAGGATTTGTCTATTCTTGTAATGGTACATTGGCTAAAGTAGATTGACCTTTTCTTGACAAAGACCTCCTTTTATTCCAGTGCAGGCTGACCTGTTTGGCATGAAAAATGCCCACATTCTTTACTTGGGCATTTGCTATCTGGTTACTTCGTGCTGAAGGGGATGACCCACAGTGATGGCGCACACAATATGCTCCTTATTCCACATAGTTCTCACACCTCAGCACATTGCCAATGACATTAGTGTTGGCGTTTCAGCTTTCTTTTGTTTGTCGCTGTAACAGGAACCTCGGCGAGCTGATCGACCGCTTTGTGGCTGATTTCCGAGCGCAGGGTCCCCCTAAGTCGGGCACAGAAGAAGGGGGAGCGGTGTTGCCCAGCTGTGCAGATCTCTTTGTATACTATAAAAAGTGCATGGTGCAGTGCTCTCAGCTGAGCACAGGCGAGCCCATGATTGCACTCACTACCATCTTCCAGAAGTACCTGCGCGAGTATGCCTGGAAGATCCTGTCTGGGAACCTGCCCAAGTAAGTGATTGCCTACAGCGGTGCACCCAGCCCCTCATATGGTGTAATTCTGACTTGGTTTTTTGGTCTTCTATTTGTGCCATGACTGGCTTTTGATCCATGAAGTCGCTGGAGCTGTTTATGCTCTGGTGATGGCTAATATTTTGGTGAACAAAACCATTTTGAAGACTGCCTTTTGGGCTGCCCTGCCAAGGAGAAAAAAGTGCCAATCTCCATCGTGGGTGGCTCACCCTGTAATATAATTGGGAGTTCAAACTAAAGGGGATAAGCTTCAGAAAAATCTCTTGTGGGATTGAAGAATGTGGGAAGGGAGAGTGATGGAGCTGCTGAGGGGTGGGTGTGTGTGTGTGTGTGTGTGTGTGTGTGTGTGTGTGGTTGCTACGTATTGAGGACTGGAGTATGTTTTTCACCAACAGAAGTAGGATATTTTTGGGAAATGAGGACTTTTGGCTGGTCCTCCCTTCTTCAAAGGGCTGTTTGGGGGTAAGAATAAGTTTTAGGGTTCAGGTTAGAATTAGGTTTAGATTAGGGTAATGGTTGGGGTTAGGCATTTAGTTATGATGATTAAGGTTAGGATAAAGGGCTAGGGAATGTATTATGTCAGTGAGTGTTCCCACAAAGATAGAAGTACGTGTGTGTGTTACAGAACAAGCAGTAACAGTGGAGGCTTGACCATCAGCAGCCTGTTAAAGGAAAAAGAAGGTTCAGAAGTGGCCAAATTTACTACAGAAGAGCTCTGTCTTATTTGCAGTATCCTCAGCACAGCTGAATACTGCCTTGCTACCACTCAACAGGTTAATTAACACACACACACACGCGCGCGCACAACCAGAGCTTGCCTATCTGGCGTATGTCTAGCATGTAGTCTAAAACCATGTAGACCTAACCATTTTATAGTCCTAGCTTATATGAAACAATAAAATTAAGCAGCAACACCTTAATTAACGAGTTTATTTACAACAGCAAAAATTAACATGTAAAAACGGGTCTTTTAGACAACATTCTTACATCTGGCCTATACATACATACATTTTCGATTATTTTACTTTGACAAGGCTATCAGTGATTTGTTTTTAGTGATATAGAAGGGAATGACTTAGACAGTTATATTTTAGACAGTCAAAAAAATTGCCAAGTTTCTGAGCACTCTGTGCATACCTTTGGCAACAAGAAACCAAAATCAGTTGGTTACTGATGCTTGCAAATGCACTGCTGAATTCCGCTGAAACGGATTATTCCACGAAGCGGTGGAACAGAAGGGAATGTTCAGGAAAATATTCAGGAACTATTCATACATTATTCACTCAACACAGTCTGCGTTACTGTTTTATTTTAGTGAACTGTCTTCTTTGTTGGTCATGGATGCCTGGTACTCACAGCTCTAGCTGAAGTTCCAACATGGCAAAGCTTTTACTGATGGGTGGATTTAAAAAAAAAAAAAAAGGTCTTGGTGTGATTTGTCCACAGCTGGAGGAGAAGCTAAAGGAGAAAGTGGACAAGCCACTCACGGAGAGGATTAATCTAACAGGAGAGATGGACACTTTTAGCACGTAAATGTTAACTGTCTAAATTTACACAACATACGAGTCTCAAATGAATTTGCTGCTTGTTGTTATCTTCATGTTGCTCTGTAGATAATGCAGTTTTTGTGGTTTTAGGATGTTTCTCTAGTTATAACTGCTTCTATTTGTGTGGCAGTGTGATCTCTAATAGCATCCAGCTTTTGGTTCAGGATCTGGATGCAGCATGTGACCCAGCCCTCACGGCCATGAGCAAGGTGGGTTAAAGACTCTGTTTTAAAGAAATTCTTCTTCTTTTTATCAAACTGATTATTTATTCCACAGTAATGGCTGATGTGTTTTAGTTTTGATATGGGTCTAATTCTTGTAGTACAACTGTGCATGTGTGGGGTCTCTATCTGTCCTGTCTTTATAAACAGATGCCATGGCAGAGTGTGGAGCATGTTGGTGACCAAAGCCCCTACGTCACTTCTGTCATCATGCATATCAAACAGAACGTACCAATCATCAGAGACAACCTGGCTGCCACCCGCAAATACTTCACCCAGTTCTGCATCAAGTTCATCAAGTCTGTATCTGAACTCTATTAAATAACTTTTGTTTTACATAAACAGTTTTTTATATATATCTATCTTTTCCAGCTCCTTTATTCCAAAGTTCATCAACCACCTGTTCCGATGTAAACCCATCAGTATGGTTGGAGCTGAGCAGGTAAACAAAAAGCCACAGTGATCAGCTTTAAAACTGTTGATTTCATTTTATTCCTATGTTTGGCCATTTAATAAATAATGGTTGCTCATTTAACTACATTATGTCCACTAAATTTGATGCATTATGTAATTTGCTTTGTCAAATTACCCAAAACTAATTAATTTAATTTGAACTGCCCCCGGCTGCTGTTGTCTTTTGTAGCTTCTATTGGACACACATTCTCTGAAGACAGTTTTGTTAGACCTCCCATCTATTGGCTCTCAAGTCCCTCGCAAAGCTCCAGCAAGCTACACTAAAATAGTGGTCAAAGGGATGACTCGGGCAGAGATGATTCTAAAGGTAATCGCCTCAATTCAGCTATACATGCACTAACAATCAAAAGATTTTCTTCATTTTCTACTATTATAAAAAAAATAATGATGAGGACAGTAACACTATTGATGAATATGCATGGAATTATACAGGGGTAGTCAAAATTATGTTAACACTTAAATGGTAGAAACCATTTATTCACAAAACATACATCATATGTGCAAGATGATTTACAGGACGGTCTCAACCTGTTCACCATCGTGTTCAACACACGCAAATCAGCGAGCAACAGTACCATTTAAAGCCCGGACACACATTTTGCGGGGAATAGATGATACCACAGTCCTTATTCTGTGCTTGAGGTCATTGAGATCACAGATTTTCCTGCTATACATGCACTCCTTCACCATACCCCATGACCAGAAATCACAGGGCGTCAAATCGGGGGAGTGTGGAGGCCACGGCAGTGGTCCACCATGACCTATCCATTGACCTGGAAATGTGTGGTCGAGATAAACATGAACAGTACGGCCAAAATGCGGCGGTGCACCATCCTGTTGGAAGTACCCCGCCAATCGGATCTGTAGTGGAAGTTCATCAGTGGCGTACTGCTGCACCATCTGTAAGTAGACGTCTGACGTCACTGTTGGGGTGTCAAAAACAAAAAAGTAGGGCCCAATTACGGCAGCAGCGGTCACAGCACACCACACATTCAGGAGAAAAATAATCCATTAGTGTTACCATAATTTTGACTAACCCTGGATAATAATCAAGAAAAGTGTTAAATTAAATTATTTACTTTTTTCAATTTTTAACAGTTTTCCTGAAGAAGCTTTACACGCTCTTCCCAAAAAAGTTCCCAAATGGGCCAAGCATGGTTTAATTTTACGAAAAAGTCCTTGTTTTAAGTATTTCCATTTTGATTCAGACGTTAATTTAGACATGGACAACAACGCCACCATTTACATTTGTCTTAGAAACTACTTTTCAACTATAAACCTTTTATCAGAGTGTCCCTATGGAGAATTTTGCTTATTCAGGTTTGTGTGTCCAGCCGACTGATAACGTACACGACTATGAAAAGCATCATTTGGAAATGCAGTTTATTTTCCAAGAATTCCCATTTTAACAGCCTTACCTTGCAGGCTGCAGCTTTGGCTTCTTGTAGAAAAGTATGTCGTTTATGAGCAGCTCATAAAGGCCCTCATGGCTGTGTACTGGAGAAGAGCTTCTCTCACAGCTATATCCCTCTGTTTTAATGAGCCCTGTGCCCAAGGAAGGAAGTACCTGGGCTCAGCAGGCCATGACTCGGAGTGGAACAGCTGCTCACACAATCCCTCTCCCTCAGAGACAGAGGTATTTTAACATGCATGGATCCAGGTTTGGTTATTCCTCTTGCATAACCGGAAGACATGGTTAGATGGTTTGGTTCAGTTTTGCTGGGAAAAATGTCTGTCTGTGACTTTCTGAAAAAGCATCAGGAAGAGGCTATGATTGAAAAAGCACACACACACTCCCACTAAACTTCCTAGCTTTTAAAAATCTGTTGCATCACTCTCATTTTCATCACTCATCATTTTTCTTTCATTCAGGTTTTCTTGTGTGCAGATTTCACATCAAATCAAGTGGATGGAAGCCCCAGTCATGGGGCACATCTACTATAGCCTAGAGTCAGTTCACACAATCCCGTTTTCCTCCTCTCTCTGACCCCTATTCCCCTGCCACCCACCAGGATCCCTTGGGACTTCCTGCTGTTTTACTCATCTGCCTGGAATTCAGCCTTGATCTTCCTGATGTGTGGACTGGGATTAGCTTTAATTATGCACACTCATGCCAGCACAGACAATTTCCTAACAGATAAAAGTTTAGTGAGCAGTGACATCTCTAGATTGTTTGAAAAATATCAGCTCCTACTTTTCTTTACAGGAATGTTTATTTTCCAGGTTCAGTTTACACCAGAACTACTGTTGTATTAGTGTTGCCAGGTCTGAAGAGTTCACTGCCATTGGAACTGCCGTCATGGGATAGCAGTTGTACTCTTTGCTTATATTTGACTAATTATATCTGTATAATAGTGTTTTTCAAAAAATTTGATATTTCACAGTCTAATAACTTTGCCAATTCTCGTTCAATTGACCTCAAATTTTAACAGCATATGTGGAAACAGATCAAAATTTTATGCTGAATATTTTTTGTTTTTATCTTTTTAGGTATAGAAATGCCATTCACTGCAACAGAAAAGACGTTTTGTGTTTAGAGTACGCTCGAACATAGTCGAACAAGACTGTGCAGTGTACATTTATGAGAGAATTCTCTAAAAATGCACTAACTGCAGTGCAGATTTGGACACGGCACAGAAAGTTCAAAGAGGAAGGCGGTCTGTGTCTCAGGCGGCGCACATATTGAAAATTTGTGAAATCGTTCATGGAATCCACAAACCGTTTGAATTTCTCGTTCAGGTTTTGAGGAATAAATCTTATATTGCTCAACGTTAAGCCTGTTCAGTTTCATTTGCCTAGACTATACAGTTTCTGGGATATTTACATCTCAAATACTATCACATTTTTTGAAACACCCTGTATAATAAAGTCTTTTAAAAACGCACATTTAAATGAAATCATTTACTTGAACCCAAAACCTATATCTGAAGTGTGTTAGTGAATTGGTGGACTTTATTCTCATAAATTCTTCTCATTTATATTTAGCCTGTGATATATTAGGCGATATGTACAATACAAGGCCATTTTAGGATTTTCGTGACATATCAATTTGAAGGAAAACTTTTTAAAATACTGGTTTATTTTAAAATGTCTGATGGTAATTGTTAAATATTACAAAATAATTTACAAATAGGGCGGCACGGTGGTGTAGTGGTTAGCGCTGTTGCCTCACAGCAAGAAGGTCCGGGTTCGAGCCCCGTGGCCGGCGA
>JANZLB010077794.1:0-14709 GCA_026167865.1 Notarius quadriscutis
ATAGAGAGAGTGTTGAGAGAGAGAGAGAGAGAGAGAGAGAGAGAGAGAGAGAGAGAGAGAGAGAGACAGAGAGACACACAGACAGAGGGAGGGAGAGAGAGAGACTGCGCTGGCAAGTTTCACAGATGCTCCACAACACTGAATGCAATTTTAAATGGAAAAAAAGGTTATTAAATGATGTGTTGCTCATTCACAAATGTAAAAAAAAAAAACTGTTTGTGTAAGCAAATTGCTGTGGTATAAGAGGAATAAAATGCTTCAGAATATATTGATTATAGAAAACCACAGTATCAGTGATGCGGTAGCTCACACGGTCGTACCATGAGAAACCAGACTTTTTTTTTTTTAATAATTAGCCTGTCAGGATGCAGGCACTTACTGATGTAATTGCAGGAAGAAGCAGCGAGCAAACAGTACAAAGCCAAATCATGAAGCAGAAATCCTAGCCAAAAGGCAGGCAAGGGTCGGTCGATCGGTAAACAGGGAGACGTAGGCAAAACAGGAAGCATTGGTGAAAAGAGGAAAGCGAGAGTCGATAACAGTAGAGACAAACAAAGAAAACAAGGCTTGGTATGGACTGTAAACTCAGAACGATACTTTGCACTGAGACAATGTCAGAGAGGGACTTAAGTAGCGTTGTGGTAATGAGCAACAACTGAAATCAATATTCTGGTGAAAGGAGGCACTGCAAATCCTGGCTGTTATAGTTCTGAGCGGCCACGTTTGTAGTTTGATTCGCGCTATTGACTTCAGTGCTTCTACTGAAAGAAGACCCCCCACCACCGAGGAGTTCCCTCTGGGAGCTACATTCTTCTTGGGGCGCCCTCTGTCCCTAGGTGCGGGTTTGTCAGGGTTTTGAGCATGAAATTCCTGCTTCATCAGGGGGTCCAGGACATCCTTAGCCGCTGCCCAACTTCTTTCTTCTGGCCCATAGCCCTCCCAATCTACCAAATACTCAATTTGACCTCTTCTGTGTCTAGAGTTGAGTAACCTGTTAATTTGGTAGATGGGTTCACCCTCTAGACTCAGTGGTTGGTGTTCCTGGACTGGAGGGTTCTCGGCTAGTGGGCCTGGAATAGCTGACTTGAGACAGGAAATGTGAAAAGTGGGAGATATCCAACTATGAGGGGGGAGCTTTAGTCTGTAAGAGACCTCATTGATTCTTCTGAGAACCATAAATGGGCCGATGTACCTTACTTGCAGTTTCCTACAAGTGTTGGATGATCTGAGGTTCTTCGTTGCGTCTCATACCCTGTCGCCAGGAGCGAAATCAGGGTTGCTGCCCCTGTGTTTGTCAGCATATTCCTTGTACTTAGCATTGACTGTTTCGATGCGTTGATGTACTTGCTCCCAGATGGCTTGGCTACGTAAGAACCAATCTTCAATGACTTGGACCTGAGCTGGGGCATCGTCCCAGGGGAACAAGGGCGGTTGGTAGCCGAGTATGCACTGGAATGGTGTCAGTTGCACCGCGGAGTGCTTCAAAGAGTTCTGTGCATACTCAGCCCATGGGATAAAACGTGCCTAGTACCCTGGGTTCCTCATTCAAAAGATTCACAAGAAACATCCAATCTCCTGATTTGCCCACTCAACTTGACCATTAGATTGAGGGTGATATCCTGATGCGAGACTGACTGAAACTCCCAGTCGTTCCATGAAGCTGGACCATAGCCGTGAAATGAACGGTGGACCTCGGTCACTGACTATGTCCTCAGGAACGCCAAAGTATATGAAGATGTACTGAAATAGTAACTCGTCAGTCTGGAGTGTGGTAGGGATGCCAGGTAGCGGGAATAGCTTTAATGCTTGAGAATCTGTCAATAATAACAATGATAGTCGTGTTCCCCTGGGAAGGCGGTAGGTCGGGAATAAAGTCCAGGGCTATGAGACCAGGGTCTTTGGGGTACTGGAAGAGGGCAGAGCTTGCCCGCTGGTGAGGTGTATAGAACATTTGCTTGAGCACATTTGAAACATGATGTAATGAACTGATTGATTTCTGTGAGCATGTTTTCCCACCAGTACTTATCACTTATTTGGTAGGTTCGTTGGCTGCCAGAACGACCAGTAGCAGGAGACGTGTGTGCCCAAATGAAGAGTTGTTGTCAGAAACGTTTCGGAACGTAGAGTAGACCAGGTGAAAGATTCACCGGAACTGTGCTGGGTTGTGAGTTTATCTATTGGTCTAGGTCCCAAGTAATGGATTGCATAAAGCAGCTGGGAGAATTTAATGGGTAGAAGACTCCTGGTGAGACGGCGAGAAGGTACGAGATAGGGCATCAGCTTTAGTGTTTCTTGATCCAGGACGGAACGAGATCATGAAATTGAAGCAGGTAAAGAATAGGGCCCACCTAGCCTGATGAGGATTGAGACGCTTGGCTTTCTTGACGTACTCGAGATTCTTGTGGTCAGTGAGGATGGTGAAGGGATGAGTGGCTCCCTCCAGGCAGTGTCTCTATTCCTCTAGAGCAAGTTTGATAGCTAAGAGTTTTGGTTCCCGACATCATAGTTTCTTTCAGCAGACGTTAGCTTTTTGGAGAAAAAGGCCACTGGATGGAGTTTGTGTTTCTCGCCATACTGCTGGGACAAGACCCCTCCAACTCCTGTATCAGATGTGTCACCTTCGACAATGAAGGGTTTAGTAGGGTCAGGATGTTGCAGAACTGGAGCTGAGGTGAACATTTCCTTGAGTCGCTTGAAAGCGTCTTCAGCTGAGGGTTTCCACTGCAGCTTCCTGGGTCCCTTTTTAAGCAAGGCAGTGAGTGGAGCTGCAACCATGCTGAAACCCCGAATGAAGCAATGATAGAAGTTTGTAAAACCCAGGAATCGTTGAAGTTCCTTGACAGACGTGGGTACAGGCCAGGACGTGACAGCGGAAACCTTGGAGGAGTCCATGCTTACCCCTTTGGAGCTTATGATATAGCCTAGGAAGGACATTTGATTTCGGTGAAATTCACATTTTTCAGCCTTTACATATAGATGGTTATCTAGTAAGTGTTTTAGAACTGCTCTGACATGTTTTCTATGACTCTCTTCATCCGGAGAGTAAATCAAGATATTGTCGATGCAGGCTATGACATATCGTCCTAACAAGTCTCTAAGCACATTGTTAATTAAGCACTGGTAAACGCTGGGTGCTAAATAAAGGCCATATGGCATTACCTGATATTCGAAGCGTCCAGTGGTTGTACTGAATGCGGCTTTCCATTCATCACCTTTCCGGATTCTGATTAGATTATATGCACTGCGTAGGTCAAGCTTTGAAAATATCTTGGCTGAACGAAGTTCTTCTAAGGCAAACGGAACAAGAGGCAGGGATACGGGCACTTCACAGTTACCTGGTTTAAATCCTCTATAATCAATGCACAGCCTGAGGCCACCACCTCATTTCATGATAAAGAAGAAACCAGCGGAAGATGGGGACTTGGAGGAACAAATGTATCCCTGGTTGAGGGCTTCCTGGATGTACTCTTCCATGGCAGCGTGCTCCTTCTGGGACAGAGGATATATTCGACCGTGTGGAGGTGACATACCTGGTAGAAGGTCGATGGCACAGTCATATGGTCTGTAAGGTGGTAGACCACAAGCCTTCCCTTTGCTAAAGACCTCCTTAAGGTCTAGGTAACATTCTGTGACATTGTCGATGGAATCCGGCTGTGGGCTTTCAACTGATGTGGAAGAGATGCATAATTGAGGGCGAGCAAGACAATGTTGAAAACACATGGGAGACCATTGAAGAATTTCTTTGTTATGCCAAGAGATTAATGGATCATAAAATTGTAACCAAGGATACCCCAGAATGTCATGATGTACAGTGATAGTTACATAGAGGGAGATTTGTTCTGAATGGAGTGCTCCCACCTGAATGAGAACAGGAGCAGTCCTGATGGTGACCTGACCGTCACCTATGGGTCCTCTGTCAATGGTTCAGATGCTGAGCAGACTTCGCAAAGGGATTGTGGGCAGGTCATACTTCTGGACAATCGTGCAGTTGAGGAAACTTCCCTCTGCCCCTGAGTCTATGAATGCAGACAGGACGTGTGTGGAAGATACCAACTTTAACAATACAGGCACTTTAAAAGACTGTGCACTGAATTTATGATCAGGACTCACCACATGAGTCGTAGGTTCTGCTGGCTTGGAGCGTAGCAGACGAATGGGACACTGGTTTATCCTGTGCTCTGAACTCCTGCAGTAAAATCATAGACCCTCCCTCTTCCTCGTTTCTCATTCAGCTCTTCTCAGGTGAGTGTGGGAAAATTCCATAGGTACACTCTCTTCCATATGACAAGCTTGCCCGGAGGGTTCCCTGAGAGAGGGCCGACCAGTGGGCAAATGATCCAGCCAGACAGCCAGGTCAATAAGAGAGTCTAATGTCATGTTTTCATCTCTACACGTCATTTCGCTAAGTACCTCCGGACAGAGACCCTGACGAAACATTGCTTTCAAAGCCGTCTCATTCCATCCGCTGGCTGCGGCAAGGGTCCGAAAATCCAAAGCGTATTCAGCCACTCTTCTAGTGCCCTGTTGTATGGTGAGGAGACTTTCACCGACTTCAATGCCCTCAGGTTCATGATCAAACACTTGTTTGAAGAGCTTGAGGAAACGCTCATAAGAAGTCATGTGTTCTCCTCCTTTTCCCCCATACAGCGCTAGCCCACAGTAGAGCCTTACCCATGAGGTAGGTTAGGAACTTGGCAATTTTATGTTCATCAGAAAGATGAGGCATGGTGAAAAAGTAGAGAGAGCACTGTAGCAAAACCCCTCTATAGGCGGTTGTGTCTCCGGGGTACTTTTAGGCACCTGGGAGATGCAATGCAGCACTGGAAGGTGCCTCAGGGTGTGGAAGGAGGGCCTGCAACATCACAGTTGCAAGTTGCATCATCCATGTGTTAAGGTCAGCAAGCATCTGCTGATGTTCTCCTAACAACCTTCCCTGAGCATTCAGTGCAGTTTGTTTGGCTTCTTCTGCTACACCCATTGTAGGTGAAGTATCCTGTAAGGATGCATGCACTTACTGATGCAGTTGCAGGAAGAAGTGGCAAGCAAATAGTACAAAGCCAAATTGTGAAACAGAAAATCATAGTCAGAAGGCAGGCGAGGGTCGGTCGATCGGCAAACAGGGAGACGTAGGCAAAACAGGAAGCGTAGATGAAAAGAGGAAAGCGAGAGTTGATAACAATAGAGCCAGGCAGAGAAAACAAGGCTTGGCATGGACTGTAAACTCAGAACGATACTTCGCACTGAGGCAATGTCAGAGAGGGGCTTAAGTAGCATTGTGGTAATGAGCAACAGCTGAAATCAATATTCTGGTGACAAGGGGCGCTGTGAATCCTGGCTGTTGTAGTTCTGAGTGGCCATGTTTGTAGTTTGATTCGCGCTGTTGACTTCAGCACCTCTACTGACATAGCCAAGTTGCTCTTCATGAGAACAATTACATCTTCCAAACAAAACAATCAGAATCAAAATCCAGTGAAAACTCAGGGAGGAGTAGCGATTTTCCTCAAAGTTCGTTAACCGGCCTAATTAGCAACTCGTTACTGAGAAATCACAAAACTAAGGAGTAACTTTTGTGCAGACTAATTAGATCTTCCAAACAAAACAATCAGAATCAAAATCCAGTGAAAACTCAGGGAGGAGTAGCAATTTTTGTGAACTGTGGACGGACAGACAGACGGTTGCCACGTTATGGCAATATCTTATCGCGCTACAGTACAGCCAGTGAGCTAATAATAATTGGGGTGCCATTATTTTCCAATATCAATCACTGCATTGTTGATTATTTTTCTATAACAGTACGTCCTGCTTGATTTACTCATTATGTATGTACAAAAAACAGGATTGTGTAAATGGACTGAGGCTTGAATTAAAATTATAGTCTGATTAAACAAGGTGTTAATTTTTTTGAATAATCTGTTAAACAGAAAATAATACGGTCACAATCTGTGTTCATGCGATGTACAATGACCGAGGTGCAATATTTCTGTAAGGAAACAAAGTGACATTTGAAGGAAAAAGAATATATAGTTTATCTTTGTCATCATTTTTTCATCTTACTAAGCCTATTCCTAGACAATTTATAGTGGAGTTCTCTGCATGCAGAGCAGAGTCCCATATTTAAGAGACCTGATTTTTGATGGCTTGATCATACATGTACCACCACAGGGAACCTGATCGTAAGTGCAAGGCAACGCATCTCAAACACTTGACCACCGGACAATGAAAATTGCATCTTTATGTACACAAGATAGATTTTTTTTTAATCCAGTGCTTTATTAGTCTACTAGCTTGTTGGACAGTTGACAGTTTCGGTCATGTAAGGGTGATAGATGGATGTAAGTGCAGGAAGGGTTTTACTGAAAGCATGCTAGCAAACAGATCCAAAATGCAGACAAAGGCAGAGTCGAAAAATATGCAGTGTTTGAGCAAGGCACAGACAGGATCTCAGAGGTAATACAATATTCAAAGTCCAAAAACACAAACAGGGTCAAAATCAGAATAGTGATACAAAACACAAGGCTTGGTAATGTTAGACGCAGGGTACAGAGTGGATATTTCACTAAGTCTCTGTGTTACGAAGAGTACTTATATGTATGCGCTGTGATTACGCTCAAATCAGGAACAGGTACATGGTAATTAATCCTAATGGCACTGCATGCAGGTTGCATTCTGCGGCTGAACACTCCTATTATTCTCTATAATAGGAGCCTATCCCAGCTGACTATGGGCGAGAAGAGGGATCATCGCAGGGCTGACAGAGACAAACAATTATTCACACACATTCACACCTACGGTCAATTTAGAGCCATCAATTATCCAAACCTGCATGTCTTTGGACTGTGGGGGAAACCGGAGCATCTGGAGAAAACCCACATAGACATGGGGAGAACATGCAAACTCCACACAGAAAGGCCCTTGTCGGCCAGTGGGCTCGAACCCAGAACCTTCTTGCTGTGAGGCGACAGTGCTAACCACTACACCACTGTGCCGCCCTCCTATTATTCTATTCAGGTTTATTTTGTGCCCTTGGAAATACTTTGCTCACACACTCATTGGGAGCTCCACTTTTAGGCAGTTTCTAAATACAAATATTATATATTAATTACCTCTGACAACTTTTGTTGGATGAGGTTATGTTTTCGCTTCCGTTTGGTTGGTTGGTTGTCTGTTACTAATCTAACTCAAAAAGTAGTGAACGGATTTTGATGACATTTTGAGGAAAGGTGGGCCATGGGACAAAGAACAATTGAGTAGATTTTGATGCAAATACAAATATGTGGGTTGGCAGAGGTATGAACTCTACCAAGTGCCCTTCTAGTTATAAATATAAAAGCTTAAGATTTCCTTGTTCTATAATTTGCAAAAAATTCTGCTTATTTCATGAATTAATTTTCTCAAAAGACAACATGTATCTGCCAATAAAATACAAGACATAAAATGACCAATAGTAAGGGTAGTCATGTTATTTTATAAATTCGACTGATTCACTTGACATCATATTGGCAGTGATCTTTTATTTAACACCTTGTTTGTGTTTTAACATTCCTGTTCCTGAACACTTACTGAACTAACATTAGCTACTTGTTACACTCTGGCATCTGGTTGCTATGGTAACACTGACACAAAAGGCTGCTCGTCTCTTGTGCAGGCATTTGGTTCAGATTCTAGGTCATTTGACTGATTTGCAATCAGAACAGGTTTATTCGGGACTGATGAAGATCTTTGCGTGTATAAACAGTCACAGGAACAAAACATCTGCTTTTGTGTTTTTCATGACTCGCTGTACCTCGGCATTCGCTGCCTTAGCCTCGGCGTGTGTGTTGAGGGAGCATTTCTCCAGATCACGACTGATTGATGAGCTGCTGTCCAGCAAACGCTTCCCCCTACTGAGCGCCATCTGGAAATAAGAAACGAGAACAAGGCTGAAGATAGAGGAGGAATCCAGCAACAAGTCTATTTGGCGTATTAGTTTTGATTTATTAACCTGTGGGATCGAAAGTGACGTGTTTTAACACCCTGCAAACAATTACGCCAAACATGAAAATAATATCCGTTTAATCCGGGTCAACATTTTACATAAGAACATCTATAAAGAATAGCGTCCAAAGAACCATCCGGAAGAACGCACTGCTGCATTAGCACGGATCTTTCAATAAGTGCGAAGCAGACCCACCTCCTCAGCTGCAACACAACTAATGAGATCATTTATTTTTTGTTATTATTTTTATTTCAACCCTTTGCTGGATTTTTTTTCCCCCGAAGTAAAGATTTCTCATGAAAACCATTCATTCGTCTGGCACTGATGGAACATTTTCTAGAAAACAAAGGGAGAGAGAGAAAGAGAAGAGGAACAAAGAAATAAGGTGGGGGAGAGAGACAAGAGCGAAAGAGAACAGAGGAAGAGCGCTCGAGACAGAGCGTGAAAGAGGGAGAAAAGAGAGAGGGAAAGGGAGAGAGGAGTGGAAGAGAGCAAAAAATAGAGGGGGGAAGGCAATGAGAGACAAGGCAAAGTAGAAAGAAGCGATTGAGAGGAAGAGAGAGAGTTGGTGAGAGAGAAAGGAGGGAGAGAGAGAGAAGTGGAGCAGAGTGAGAGAGAGGGAGAGATAGAAAAAACAGAAGAGATTGAGTGCAAAAGACAGAAGAGGAAGAGAGAAAGAAGGTGGGAAGAAGATGGAAGAGAAAGATGAGAAGTGGGGAAGTGAGAGGGAGATGGAAAAAAGGCAGAGAATGAAAAGAGGAGGGAGAGGGAGAACGGGAGAAAGGAGAGAGAGAGAGGAGGAAAAGGGCAACAGAGAGAGAGAAAGGAGGAAGAAAGAAGAGAGAAAGAAAAGAGAAGAGGAAGAGAGAAAGAGAGAAGAGAGAGAAAGAAGAGAGATAGGAGGAAGAGAGAAAGAAGAGAGAGATTAATGGTAATTTATGGGCCGAACATCCTGTGATGACCTCAGCCCCTTTGATTTCCCCATCTGCCCCCATCCGCCTCCCCCCATCCACCCCCCATTACCACTTTCCAATGGATTAGCACATCAGTCTCATTTACAGCTGAAGCTCCTTTAAGATTCTTGCCAAGAAAAAAAAGCTCTCACTTCTTTCTTTCTCTCTTTGTGTCAAAAAAGAGAAATACGCCTCAAAAACAGAAAGAAAGAAAAAAAAGAGAGAGAGTGAGCAGAAGTGTGAGAAATGCTGTGTGTGTGGTTGTGCACATCTGGCCCAGCCAGTATGTGAGGTGTGGGAACAGGCCGGTGGGCCGAGTGCTCTAATCCGTGCAGTGCCATCTGAGAGAAGTGTGAGCTGCTGGAAAGAATTACAGGTCAACACATGCTTTCCTGCCTCCAGGGCTGTGAACCTGACTGCTGGAGAGGTCGCGTCTCATCATACTACAGCCCATTTACATGAAACAAAGTCATGACAAAACACACAGTGACACGCCGATAGGGGTTCTCACCAGTGACTTCGAAGTGGTATGCACTTCCTTTTGGAGGCGGGGCGACTTTTCAAATGCATTTCTGTCACGACGCAGACATGCAGCAGAGTGAGTGAGGGGAATTACCGCCATCTGGACATCACTGAAAGTGTATAAATACTGTGGAACACAAGACTGGAATTTCACCCAATAATCAGATCATTTACAGCATGAATACACCAGGCTAATCCATGTGTTCGACATACAGTACACCTCATTTTAATATAATCTGATTGTTTTGAACTTTATTATAACCGCCTGTCACGCAAGTGAACGCAAGCTTGATTATCAAAAAATGCAAAAAAAAAATTGCAAGTGAAAATATCTTGAATATAGTCAGACTTATATAGTGTTTTCTATTATTCTATCCACATTCACTGGATATGAGCAATCGTGCGCCCTGATTGGCTACTCTACTACCAGGATATCAGCTCATATACTGTGAGTAGAGAAAAACAAAATGGCGGGGCGTGTTGCTGAACCAACTGAGGATGAAATAAAAGCTGTACTCGAAAACAAAACCCCAAAAAATACAAAAAATAAAAATAAAAAAGGAACAAAAGTATTTGATAGTAAGAACATATCTTTTTTATGTTTCAACAATTATTATTAGCGCATTTTTCACAAATTGCTCCTGTCAGTTCGCCGGTTTGTTTACATTCTAAGTGGAAATAATTTTGTCGGACGTTTCGTATAAAGTTTTCATTTATTGAATTTGAAAAAAATTAAAATGCTGTTTCTCAAAATCCAGTGAATGTGGATAGAATAAAACAGTTATTCCACTCAATCTCGTCATACATGGATTATAGCCAACTCAACGTTATGCGCCTCGTCAGCGATCAGTTCATGTACGACTTGATTTCGTGGAATAACTGGTAAATACTGAATCCAGGAGTCCAGGAGGGGGATTGCACACCAGTGAAAAGGAGAATGTTCCCTACTTTGCTACCTGCCTCTGTCGCGCTCTCGGTCTTTGCACTGGCATGCTGCTGCATTGTTTCCCTTCAAACTGATAGCACCGGTGGGAAATGCAGTCAGCGCTCATTCCTCTGCTCCAGCAATTACTCTCTATTACTCTATCTCATGTCTCTCTTACTCTCTCCTTCTCTCTGTCATCATAGCCTTATTTCACTGTCTCTCTCTCTCTCTCTTTCTCCACCACACCTTAGCACTGCAGATGAAGACATTGACAGAAAAGGTTGGTTCCAGTTGGCTCAAAGCCAGCAATGGCTCAGTAAGAGACAGAAGGAAAGATGGCAAGAAATGAGGAACAAACACTGATAGGGATTTGATGTTGTTTGTATACAGCAGACTCCATCAATCCCTGCTTCTCCCCAGGTCTGTCTCTCTTGTCCTTCCTCTCACATGCACACAATTCCTCTTCTCTAACTCTCTGTCTTGCTCTTCCGTTCCATCTCTATCTCCATCCATCTGTTGTCTTCTGTCTCTCTTTATGGCTTTCTCTGAACCTCATCCCATTCCAGCTTCACATTGGCCCTGGATCACTGGCCTTGGCCTCTCTCCACTGCTGGCGTGCGGCTCCGTGGCCCTGCTGAATGCTGTCAGTGTGCTTGCTGACTGATGGCCCATGTGACTTTTCAGAGAGAGGTGAGATATTCCATCATCGTCTCTCTCAGTGTGGCTCAGAGCTCGGCGCTAGGAGCTAGGAGACTAAGCTAGCACTAAAGCATAGGTATCTATACCTTGTTATTTTGTCCATGAGACTAGTTAACAGTTATTCCAGTCATTCCGAGTCGTACATGAGCTGATAGCCGACAAGGCACGTAACGCTGAGTTGGCTATAAGCCATGTATGACGAGATTGAGTGGAATAACTGTGTTATTCTGTCCACATTCACTGGATTTTGAGAAACAGAGCATTTTTATTTTTTGCAAATTCGAAAAATAAAAACTTTATACAAAATAATTATCTGACAAAATAATTTTCGCTTAGAATGTACACAAAGCGGCGAAATAACAGAAGCAATTTGTGCAAAATGTTATAATAATAATTC
The DNA here is from genome assembly GCA_026167865.1 of Notarius quadriscutis. NCBI lineage: Eukaryota > Metazoa > Chordata > Actinopteri > Siluriformes > Ariidae > Notarius > Notarius quadriscutis. The sequence goes on from JANZLB010077794.1 coordinate 11,472, forward strand.
ATGAAAAAAAAGATACGTTCTTACCATCAAATACTTTTATTTCATAATTTGTTGCGCTTTTTTTTTGTATTTTGGGGGTTTTCGTCGTCGTCGTCATCGTCGTCTTCTTCTTTAGGGTTTTTTTTAGCGGTTGGTAAACCAACTTGAAGGTGCATTACCCACCGACTGGGCTGGAGTGAGGAACAGGACATATTGGGGGGGAAAACAAACAAACAAATATATTCTTTTAGCCATTTCTGTTTCTTTTAAATACTTAATAATTTGGGGGGTTTTGTTTTCAAGTAGTTTTTATTTCATCCTCGGTTGGTTCAGCAACGCGCTCAGCCATTTTGTTTTTCTCTACTCATGGTATATGAGCTGATTGCCTAGTAGTAGAGTAGCCAATCAGAGCGCACGATTGCTCATATCCAGTGAATGTGGATAGAATAATTTCTGTTAGTCTGCATGGTACAATCTTTACGTCTTTATCACAAATCAATTCAATTCAATTTTATTTTATTTTTATAGCATTTTTAACAATGGTCATTATCACAAAGCTGCTTTACAGAAATATAAAAAATTCTGGAGATAAATTTTAAATGAATGGATTTATCCCTAAAATAAGACACAAATGTCTTATTTTTGTAGAAGCATTGTATATACACTTTAAAACTTGCACAACATATGTGTCTCGTTTTAGGGATAAATTTATACATTTAAAATTTATATCCAGATTTTTTTGTATTCCTGTAAAGTTGCTTTGTGATCATGATCATTGTTATAAAAAGCCATAACCATAATCAGACTGATTACACATAACAACAGTGCCTCAATATAAACATGAACAGAAGAGGTAAAGGTGAAGAAAACCACCACACAAATCTAAGTAGTGTTTCCTCTACAGCTGTTATTATTTTACACTTTGGTGGGGGTTATCTTGCTTATATCGTGGTCACTTACCAAAGGCCAGTTTCTAAATTATGCTTAGTCAAAACTGAATGACATGAAAATACAACAAGAGAGCTCTGAGAGCACAATATCCCCCACTGGCAACTATGCCATAACTCAGGTAAAATGCGACTGAATTGAACGAAATTACAATATGCGTATTACCGACATATAACAAAGAATCCTGTCAAGTTTTGTGAAATTCTTCCAAAAATTGAGAAAGGAGTTGATTTCAGAAGGTGAGTACCCTTCCCAGGACGGATGGACAGACAGACGGACATCGCCACGACATAATCCCCCTTTGGGCCTTTCAGCCAGCGGGGGATAAAAACTGAAATGCTGATATTGGGTAGTAAGTCGGCCTACAAAGAAGTTGCTGATGTAATTTGATAGTTATTCTGTGAAACCAAAAGCTACTTTTAATACCATTTGCATTCTGCATCCTTACCAAGAAAACAGACTGCTATTACTGTAATAATATTAATTATTATTTGTGTCCATGCTTTTAATGCTTATCTTAATCCAGATATGACTGAATATCAATGCCAACATTTGCATTTGACAATCTGAGGTGTATAAGGAAAGCATAGAGATGTCTGAGTGTATTACCTTGCCAATGATCTGAGAAGCGGAGGTGTTTTCAGAAAGACGAGGGTAAGTATAGGAGCTGTAGGGCCCGTGCGGTGCAGCCTTGAAGGCACTGATGCCGTAGGGCAGACTGGGCTCCTGTAAGCCAGAGCCTGATCTGGAGCGCTGTCGAATAGCTGGCTGGGGGCTTGTATGACAAATGTATGATGACTTTGGCCTTTTTTCATAGTCATCCCTCAGCGCTGCAGTATAGATTCCTCCGCCCCAGTCACCATCCGGGTAGTTGATTTGCTCACTGTGTAGGGAGGCCCGTGATGGCGTCCCCAGAGGCTGCTCACGGTAATCCTGACTGGATCCTCCCAGAGAGGCCCTGTAATAGTTCCTACTGCTACCTGCAGCCATCTCATCCGTGGACAGGCGTACCTTGCTCTCTAAGTAGGCATGGTAGTCTGGCGGCATCTTGGCATAGTCTGAGGACTTCTGAGGCATGGCATCTGGGTAGAAGGGGCTGCGAATGGAGTGGCCATTCTGTTTGAAGGAGAAGCGGTAGTGGCGCCCCACCGCCCATTCTCCGTCATACGCACCTTTGTCCCGCTCCAGTGGAAAGTCCCTGCTACTGTCCAGATCGCAGGAGTATCGGGCAAAGTAGTGGTTGAAGCCGTTCTCCTCTGGGCCGCTGCTGCTGGCGTTAGCCGAGGCAATGGACAGCTGCTTGACCGAACTGGCCTGGTGGGCTCCTGGTGGGCTCTCTTTGCGCAGAGAGTTGGAGCGTGTCACAGAAATGTTGTCAAACTCTTCGAGTAGTCCATTGATGGAAGCATCTTTGGGTGGCTTGCTCCCCCGCACAATAGTCTAAAGAGGGAAAAATTGGAAAGAGTAAGTGACCCACTAGATTAATCCCTGAGCTTAGATGATGCAATGTCCACTACATTAACAGAAGAACAAATGCTTTTGTCGTCAAACAGTAAAAAGAATTTCATCACACAGGATTCCAGGGTGCTTGTTGCGATTTGACCCAGAAAATGATTACCATAAATATCAGTGGGAGTCTGACAAGAACATACTATAGTAATCTGAGAATATGGCACACTGTGGCTTTCAGCAGAACAGCTTTCATCCTAAACAAATGGATCTTGAGCTCATCTCATTCCACCCCTACCTAAGAGCATTTCACGGCTACAGTATGCTATGAGTCATACTAAGCTCTTTTACTCTCAGTGTAGGCAAATAAAATAGTGAAAAAAGAAACTATTTTACCTTCTCAGGAGCCAATGTGTACGTCAAATGCTAAAGGCACAAAGTGGAAGGAAGATACTCAGTTTTTTTCCCCCCTCTCTTTGTAAAATGTGTAACAACAAGCAAGTTTAAGACCACACAATAACAACATGGGAAATAATATGATGTTAGCACATGAGTCAACATGGATACTGTGGGAACCAATCAGCGCTGCTGCAGTCTTCCTCCCGTTTAAATGATATTATTTGGGTCATACTGAAAATAGTACGAACCTGTTAGAAGTTGTTCAAGAACCAGTAGGTCCAGTTGTACTTTCCTCACTCTTATAACTACAACCCCAATTCCAAAAAAGTTGGGACAGGGGCGTGTTTACCACTGTGTTGCATCACCTCTACTTTTAACAACACTCAGTAAACGTTTGGGAACTGAGGAGACCAATTGCTGTAGTTTTGAAAGAGAAATGTTGTCCCATTCTTGCCTGATATAC
>JANZLB010078520.1:0-14189 GCA_026167865.1 Notarius quadriscutis
CGAATCTGGCTCCAGACTCCCTTGGGATTTTTCCAGACGCGTTTTGTTATTTTATTTTTTTCTGCTGTAGACAGATGGCCTTGTGCAAGATTACCCTTCTGGATGAGTGTGTAAAGGGACATACTTTCATATAAAAAAAAAAAAGAATTTGGTCCAGAATATGCACTTTAAACATGCAAACCCTTGATTTGATTCAGCGAGCGAGTCAGTTCCTTCAGCGACTCTTAGTTTACTGTACATAAATCGAAAAATCCAGTCAAAAACTTCAAGTTCAATCTTTGCTTTTTTGGTCCGTTCTTTTTAAATCTAGAGCGATTAATCGTAGATATGTTTGATCAACTTGATTCCCATTTAAACATGGGGCGAAACCACCGGATATCGAATAAACAAATGAGCGTTGTTTCAAAATATGTTCTTGAGTACGATTCGAGACTGTTATTGAGCGCTCACAAGACAACTTCTTTAATTACGGTTAGCGTTTGAGTTTTACAGCCCGAATTGTTTGAATCCTGTTAAGGTTTTGGATGTTCTGGATTCGTAAATGTTTTTGATGAGAGACGCAGATCATGACGACGAGTCGAACGCTACTGTGCGAGAAAAGGCGAAGCGTTACGTTGTGACGTGGGATCGAGGATGATGATGATGCTTTGGCTCTAACGGACCAGCGAGTGCTCGTGGATGTCACTCTTCATCTTCCACATGTGCTTGATTTGATTCGGTGTAGAATAGCGTTCTCACCACCTGAGACCGTGGAGGTCATCGAACCGCACCACGGTACTCAATGGGTCCATGTGGCTACTGTGTATAAATAAAATAGTTTTCTGATCCCATGTCCATCCGGTCAATATCGCATTATATACGTGCTATCAGTTCGACTCGCCTCATCTCTCGCAAGCATCACCAAGCTGTGAGCAGCATCAGGGCTTGGAGTATTTTGTTGACTGTGTTTTTGTTCACAATACAGTGCTGTGAACTCTATTTTCAAAATAGTTAGAAAGCACTTGTTCATGAACTGTCTTCGAAGCATTATTTAGTGCTAATGAGCACGTTTTATTTCACAAGTGGAGTGTAAAGACGGTCCAAGAAATAATCCCTCGAAAGGGCTCCGTTATCCCCCGAAGCAGCTGAATTATTCCCACATGGGACTTTTGTAAGCATGAACCGAGCGGATCGCTCAAAAGATTCAACGTTGCTTTCTTGAGTTTTCTCAAAAACAAAAACTTTCATTTGACCTTTCAGAATGACCAAAGAAAAGCCGTGATAATCAAAAGGTAAATTTTCTTCAAATAAACACCACTGACTTGATATCGAATCGGTATCCTTGGCGAACCACGAGGTGGGTTTCGTTTATCTTTTTATCTCCTGATTGTCTTCCGATACGACCAAGTTATCATGAGGTTTCTGTTTCTGAAGTTTATCAGGAAGTAGAACGGGTGATCAGGGTAAGTGCTGCGGTTGTACTCGTTCTTGTGTACCTTTAATAACGTAAGATGAACTGTTCGTATCGCGAGATCCCGATTCGCCGTCCTGGTGACTGTAATGCTTCTGCGCAGTGCGCTATTGTTGCGCTCGTTCTTACGACACGATGACATCGTGGCTTCGCCTCTGAGGCAGTAGCTACAAAACGTACTTGTCAGCACCCGAAGTCTTGTTCCCCGAGGACGTCTGTCGTATTTAGGATAGATTCGCATGCAATGAGTGATCTCTGTACAAGTTAGCGTTCAAAACACCAAATATTCCAGTGAGGATGACATTCATCTTGAGGAATCCTGATGAGTGTCATGGCAGACGTGGAGTCTGTCCTGCCAGTGAGTGCTGGGCTCAAGGTGAGAGAATTCACCCCAGCATGTGGAAAACATGGACCGAAGTTGAACACCGTATTTAACCTTCGTCAATGTTTTTGTCAGGCAAGTCGTCTGATCGTTAGGTCACGTGACCATACCGTGGGCATGTATGCTCTTCCTGTGTTGCAGACAGAAGCTCAGTCGCTTGCGAAAAAACCCTGGAAGCGTCGCTTTTCTGGCACTTCCTTTGAAGCTTCATGTAAAGTATTCAAATTTCGTATTGAAATAAGTTTCAGTGTGACGTGATGGAAAAGAGTGCCTCCTGGAATGTCTGAAGGAAAAACAGAATCTTTCTTCCCACAGGAGATAATGGAATCTTTGTCAACATGTCAGTTCAGATACTATGTATATCCTGGAGTTCTTCATACAGCTCATTTTATAGAAGAGAAAATGCCATAATCGTTACAGATGAACACGCGTGTTGATATCTGAAGTCACAGAATTGGAAACACAGTCCATTCGTGACCCATCAGCTGGCGTTGAAACAACAACAACAACAACAACAAAAAAAAAAATCTTGGTTTGTATGAGTTTTTCTGACATGTGCGTAATGTTTACATTAACTTCTCAGACACACACTGTTGTGTAGGCTCGCAGCGAGAGCAGGCAAAAGTGACTAACGATGAATGGAGCCGTTGGCCGACATCCAAACGGCTCCCTGTTCGATTTGTAGCGCACTCCGAAGGGTGCTGAAGCCATTATTCTACACCTCGTGTAGGGAACCGGGCTATTATTGGCCTTTTGGGACGGCCGCGTTAGACTGCACATCCTACCTCAGTTTTGACTTGTTTGTTTTTGTCGTGTGTAATTGAATCAGTCGCGCAAGTGCTGTTAACTTGCTTTTAATTATATTCCACTTTTTCTTTTATTCAGAGAATTGGATGCTGTTGTCACCAAAGACATTGATAGAGAAGAAACAGGTTGGTTTCCTCTTGATTCTTACATTGTTCTCTCTCTTTGTGTGTGTGTGTGTGTGTGTGTGTGTGTGTGTGTGTGTGTGTGTGCGCGCGCGCACCTTTCTCGTTTTTTCTAATTCATGCCTCATGTACAAAGCTGCTTTAGAGACGCTGCAAGCGTAAGCAGTTGTTTTTGTGTGAAAGGGTTTGAGTGCTGGATAAGCTTTACTGTTTTATATGTTGTGTGTGTGTGTGTGTGTGTGTGTGTGTGTGTGTGTGTGTGTGTGTGTGTGTGAGAGAGGGGGGCTTTTTGTATACTTCGTTGACAGAGTTCAAGAATTTAAAACTTCCAGCAAGTTATTTCCTTCTTTTTGTTGTTGTCACGAGCTTATAATTTGCTGCAAACAGGTCCGAGTCGGACGTATTCGATAATACAAAAGCTGTACTCTCGCTGTTGAACGTACTTAATGGTCAAAATACAGAGCAACAAATAAACGTGACGTCTAACAGAAGGTTGTTTTCAGTTTTCTCGAAACGCAGTGTCGCGCTATATACAGGGACACATGGCTATAGTTATAAGCTGCGTTGTATTAAATTTGGTGTCCTGCTTAAAGGAGATATGCAGAATCTTTTTTTTTTTTAAGTACGTTTGAGTGGATAGTATCTCCATCCCCGACTCTTGTATGCTGCATAAATGGGAATAAAAAAAAGTAAAAAATCGACTGCCAAGTTGGCATTCGAGCTGAGCGAGCCAGCCAGCCGAGTGCGTGACGTCACAGCAGGAACCGGTTTTAAGGCCGAGGCCTTTAACAGCTATAGACCAAAGTCATTTAAATAAAAATTTATGGTGAAAGTCAGAAATACTGTCACCGACGTGCTCAACGAAGACTGATTTGACTTCACCGATTGTGGGTTGACTCTCATTAAAACAGGATGGGTGCTATAACTTATGCAGCATACATGTACATGCATGCGTTTTCACTGATAAACCGTAAAAGGCGAATTAAATAATCAGATGAACTGAGACAATCACGTTCTAAAGCAAATTAAATCATCTTATATCGCTAACTTAAACACACAATACAAGTTACATGTATTAATCTACATGCAGGTAAACAACGAGTGTTTTTGTTGCTTTATATCTAAATGAGAGTCGGAGCTTACCCGTCTGCGTTCTCGCTTCTTGAAGGCCCATCTTGTGGCCGATTGTTTTGAAACAATCTGACTTTCAGTTGTCAGTTCATTCGCTTCTTCCATGTAAGGGCGAGATGGCAGCGATATCCTGTTTAGAAAGAAGACGGCCGGTCCGTTCGTTCTCTGTTGTCCATACTGAGTGCTCAGGCAATTACTAAAACCCGGGACGGAACGGGAAGTCATCGGTTTTAGTAACAGTCGTGGGGAGGTCACTGCCCGAGCGATGTTCCGTCCCGGGTTTTGCCAGCAACCCTCGGCTCACTCCGGGAGGACTGGTGCAACTGAACTTCCTTTCCTTTTCTTGTCGTTTTCTTTTCCTTTAATTGTTGGCCCTGCACCCTCTTTCAATACGGGCTGATAGCCAACGCTCCTCAACAGATCAGAGGTCTCGTACCAGTCTTCAGTAAAATGTGCAAAACAGAGGAGAGACCACTTCGTAGGTGCCCAATGTGTCCGTGAACAACTCGCAAAACATCTTTGCAGTTTGAGCATTCTTGGGCCATGAACGCAGCAAATCCGCCTTCTGTCGTGTTGCTGTCCCCGCCAGCAACACACTTGCGTGGCATGGCGATAAATTGGCTCAAAACGGAGGATCGGCGTTGCAGTCAGTTCTGTGTTTCAGTATCGCGGAAATGGCGATGAGAGCGATAGACTTCCTGTTGTGACGTTAACGTCATTCACTCAGACCGCGACCTATATGAATCACTTGAATTGTAAAAATTACTATTTTAGATTTATTGTTAACGCTTAACTATTCCTGTGCCATTCTCAAGGCATTTATCAACGAAAGTGAGGCCATGGTTCTGCGTATCTGCTTTAAGATGCATCTCGGCAATAACTCCACGTAAGCTTGCTCCAACTTGAACGTCAGGTCCTCCCTGCAGCGCTAACATGAGCATGGACGCTTGAGTTTAGGCCTCTTAGGGCTCGGCGATTATAGCCGAAAAGTGTCATGCTTCATTTCAGTCGATATAGATAATTATTGATCATTTTTGTGACCCTTTTTTTCCCGGCTGATTACCGGGAAGGTGGAAAAAGTTGATTTTGACCACTTGTTGACAAGTTCCTTCTCTGCACAGTGTTTCCTACGTCGACTTAACTTGGGTGGGCTGCCAAGGAAGGTGAACGTTTTAACAAACGTCTGAAGAACGTTCTGTGATGGATAGATGATTGTTAAATAATTTTGGCTGATAGAGTGGTCGATCATATATATATTCCGTTCAGCGAGCATGATATTGAATGAGTCAAAGAGGAGTTGAGGATCATGGAATATATTTGATAGACCACAAAAAAGCCTATTCCTATCATACGCTCTTCATATCAGCATTCTCGAAGGCCGACGCTAGTTTACCTGCGACTCGGTGCGGTTTGCGCGGCAGTCGAGTTGCCTTCCAGCTGGTGTCGTGTTGGCGAAGGACAGTCGTCAAGCCGAAAGTATGGAAATATATAAAATATGTATATTTTTTCCCCTCTGTATAATTTACTGAGTTACTTTTAAAATCAAGGTCACCAACGGAGCGAACTGGCAGCTAAAATTCTCTCAAAATCTTGCACTTTTAATGAAGCAAACCTGGCGGCCGTGTTTGTTTACAAACTGTCAGTCGCTCGCAAGCGCAGAAGTTTTACGTCTCCGACGTGTGACGTCTTATCTTAACGTGCAGTATAATAATATTGCATGCTCCTTCTCCATTGGGGAGAGTGGCAGAGTACACGGAGGACAAGCAAAATGATAATAGTGCATGCTATCAATAAACCTGCTGGAAGGGAATAGAATCCATGTTTTTATTCCATGAAAAAAGTGTCCTGTATGTATCATGTACTGTGTTCAAATGATTGGCCAAATATTATATTTCCCTTCTAGTAACAAATTAATAGGTGATGTTTGCTTATCACGAGAAATCAGATACACAATTTCCAAGCAGGCTGTGCTCAGAGCTGATGGATAACGTTCTCAATTTACCGAGCAGAGCCAACTTGATTCCGCGCAGGTGGAACAGATGACAATGCGATCTGAAATCAAGAGGTAGAACATATTCGTGCTGGCAGGGAACGCGCTCCTTTCCGCCGGCTACCTGCACAAGTCGATTTAAGACCTGTGGGAATCACGGCTCGTTTTCTCACTCAACGCGGTTTCTGTTGCCACATGAACACTGTGCGCTTTGTGTTCGACGCGTTTGAGTCCGGAAAGCCAACCCACTGGGCTCCAGTGTGTCCCGGTTCCAAAGTAATAGCTGTAATAATGAGTTAGTTAGCTGGTTAAGTTTACGAATACACGCGAAGAGAAACGAGTAAAGGTCCTGATGCTTTTCTAGCGAAGTTTTTAACATGGCGCATTGCGACTGTGTGTTTTGGGGGCTCCCAACAAGTGTTCGCTCGATCGTTCAAATCCCGACAATGTCACAAGCATCCGTGGCCAGGAATCTAAGAGAGCAAAATTGGCCATGCTTTCAGGGAGGGAGGAACGGACGGCGTAAGCCATGGCGTTTTAATCCTGTCCATCCCAGTCACGTAAGCGAATCGTGGCCCCCTGTGAGCTCATGTATGCAAAAAAGGACGGAGCGCTTGACGAAGCATGAACAGCAGGTCAAAAAGATGCAGGCAAGTTGCCATGGTCGAGGAGACCAGAAAAAAGTGACGCGCATCACAAATCATTCCACACTCAATCAGTTCACGCCTCAGTGGTGGGATTGGACCGTCTCGCTGGTCGTGTGGGGAGTGTCCGTGTGGAATGGGTGATCTGTTGAAAGTTTCCAGAGAAAATCAAAATGAAAGTATTTTGCTTTGAAGACACAAGAACAAAATGGGGGAGGGGTGCAGCTATGAATTGGAGAGAGATTTCATGGCAAGTCTGACACTTGTTTAAATTTTTGATGATGTCTGTCGCTGTTCAGGTTTTCCGTTGTAAAAAAAAAATATTCTGTACTTTTTGGTTAAGAGCTTCTCTTCCTGCGTGCTATTCATGAGTAAAGCACACAATGTGCTTAGCTGAGCACGTGGAAAGCTTCCGAGTGCACGATAGTTCAATCACGTAAGCCTGCGCATCGTTTTCACGAAGTCCGGGCTGCTTGTGGCAGGTTTTCCCGCCCCACCTTGTCTAGTCTCAAGTGGAACCTTGTAGACACGTCTGAGACGCTTGAAAAGCCCAGGTTTGAACGGCTGTCGATCTCAGCTGGCCACTTATCTGAACTGATTATCTGAGCCGCGTGTTGAAGCCAGGTGGAAACGGTGCCTCTGAAAGCCGAACGTTCCCGTATTCCAAAAAAACCAAATCTCAGGTATGTACAAGCTGTCAGATGAGCAAAAAGGGTGGGGTCGTAAACAGTGTAATGACTGAGACAAAATGGCTGCTTGCTTTGGTGTAGATTAGGATGTTTTCACAGTGGCCTTATCTGAAGACGACGATACAGAACGAGTCTGTTGACCAGAGAAGGCGACTGAACTTCTCATGAAGACGTTTTTTTTTTTTTTTTTTTAAATCCTGACTTGGGCTTTAAATAAAGCAGAATGCTTGTATTTCTCTTCTCCAACTTGTCCTAAATTGTCATGTAAATTAGAATGGTACAAATAAACCGGTCCCAAAATGCAGACTTGGAAGAAATGACCTGAAAAAGATACGTCAATTGATACAAGTAAAGGTCAGTGCATCTTAGCTTCCGTGGTTTAATAAAGAACTACTGTGTTGGCGCTTCTTTATTGGGAATGCGGGTAAAGTTACTTAATAGACGACTAAATTACTTTCGATGTTCACGGTGACGATGACCATGAAACCTTTTCTGAAACAGAAACGGTGGAAAACTCTGTAGCCCGTGTGCTCGGGACAAACAGATGATGTATTTAGTCTGTTTTCCCTTCACAGTTGCCCGGCATCTGTGATTAAGAAGGTTCCGATATAAACTGCCAATATAGTGGTCACAGTGCTGGTTTTTCCCCCACTCATCCACCAAGCAGAAGGAGGGGGGCGCTTTTTGTACTCGGCATATTAAATCGCTGTGCAGGAAAATGAAAAGCTGGCACGAGACGCATTTAAATACTTCCCTGACAGAAAATGAAGCAAGTTCGAATGAACATGAGCCGGACTCAAATAATGAGAACGCGATTTTGGCTTAAAGCTTTTTGTCAAGGGGCCAATCACCAGAGAGCCGTCAGGAGAGGTGAAAGACTTGGGCTTATTTTGGCCATCCAGTGCAAGCCTCGACGCCAGGCGTTGCCCGACCAAGACGCTCTGGCAGAAATATTTTAGCGAGTTAGGCCTGTTCGGGCACACCGATAATCGGCTTCTTGAAGCACAGAAATGATTTTCGAGTGAGTACGTTACAAACAAACAAGACTTATTAACCAGCGCTTCCCCTGTGAACGCAGTTTTGCTGTTTTTCTTCCTGATTTGTAATGGTGATTCCGATTGGCTCGCTTCAGGCGCGCATGTGCATTTGTGCGCTGGTGCCCTCTGCGTTTTCCCAGGTTGACTTCAGGACATCGTCGTTGTTGTTGGCGGCTCCTTCGATCTCGAAAGATCATGGTGATCTGCACCAGGGGTCATCCATCAGTTGTCGAGTTGCAGCGCCGAGGATGACTGTACAGGCCGATGCGTGAGCTGCACGGTCTGCTGCAGGTGAAGTTGCTTGGTCGGGTGTCTGTTGATGCTGTCGTCGGAGCCTCCTCTCCCCCCACCGGGTCTCTCTCCTTTCCTCGGCTTCCCCAACAACGGCCTTGGTGGTGGACCGCCAGCCGGCGCGGTCTGAGGCCGCCGTCTCCAGGTCTGCGGGGTTGAAGCCGCCTGCCCTCAGGTCGCGCTTGCACACGTCCTTGTAGCGTTGTGCGGGTCGTCCTGTGGGTCTGGAGCCTGTGGCCAGCTCGCCATACAGCACGTCTTTTGGGATGCGGCTGACGTGGCCGAGCCAGCGCAGGCGTCTCTGGGTCAGCATGGCAAAGCCTTGGCCAGGACATCGGTATTGGTGACACGGTCCTGCCAGCTGATGCCCAGAAGTCTTCTGAGACGGCGCGTGTGGAAGGCGTTCAGTCTGCGTTCTTGACGGGAGTAGAGGGTCCGTGCTTCATTTCCGTAGAGGAGAGTGCTCAGCACACAGGCCTGATGCACTCTCATTTTGGTGTTGGTCTTGAGCATGGTGGTGTCCCAAACTCTCTTCGCAAGACGGGCCGTTGCTTTGCCGATCTGCACGCTCAGCTCGGTGTCGAGAGAGAGGTTGCGAGAAATGGTGGAGCCCAGACAGGTGAATCTATCCACCACTTGCCGATGGTGATGTGGGGAGCTCTGCTGACGTCCTGGCCCATGATGTTGGTCGTCTTCAGGCTGATAGTGAGCCCGAACTCGTTGCACATGCGTGTAAAAAAAAAAAGCTCGTGGTACGTTGAATGAATGAGACACAAAAGCACGTGTTTCCAAATAGTAAACCACACCCTCAACAGTAAATTTACCTAGTGAATTATTCCTTAGATAAATATAACTCGATATAAAAAGACGTATTACGTACTAGTACCGTCCGTAAGTCTTGCATATGATATTGATTTATGTTTCATGTTTGTTTTCAGGGCTTGTCTTGTTCTGTTGCAGAATAAAAAAAAAAAGTACCTTTGTCAAAATAATTGTTATACCCTGAGAAAACGTATCGGTATTGCCTTGAACCGTGTACTGGAGAACTTGGCAAAATACCGCAAAATTTTAGGGCTAAAGGAAATTCAAGGGGAAGGATTTTTTTTTTTTTGGAGACTATTTATTTAAGGTGTCAAGTTCACATTGAGCCTTGCAGTATTTCAAGTAGTCACTTTTTTTTCCCTTCCCCCCTCCCCAGTAATGTATGTTCAGGCATGTTATTACCATGTCATCTTGGTTACGTTCGCTTAAATTTACGCCGTTAACCCTGCAACCAAGAAATGGCACTCGGGTTGGGCTTCAGTTCCAATACCATCACCAGAACCGAGATTTCAGTGCAACTTTAATTTGCTGCACATTCAAGATTCTGTTCGATTCCTCAAGAAATAAACATCCAAGCACAGTGTATTTGCTTACTCGAGAGAGAGAGACAGGTACAATTGAAATGTATTTTTAATTTTTCTCCTCTGAAGCTAATCTTTCAGACATCAAAGCTTGATAATGATGGCAAAAGTAAGGGACCGTCAAAAAAGTGCCTGACCTGGGCAGCTGTGTAAAATTCTTCCAAGACAAAACAGGGTTCTCTACTTTTCAAAAATAAAAGGTGGTGGAGGGGGGCAAAGCTGATGGACTTTGGGCTTTGTTGACCGTTAAACTGGCCAAGAAATGGATAGGAAATGCTAAATGGTTGTTAATCATTTTACAAAAAAATTAACACATTCTTACTGTACATATCTTTTGTCAACCTGAGACTCCTTTGACATTTCAGTTGAGACTGATGCGCCTGTTCCGCATCCCTGAATTGTGTGAAAAATAAATGAACTTGCATGCCTAAACAAAATACCCAATTACAATCAATGCATGTTTTTTTTACAAAACACATAATGTAAATTGGGTGAAACTACTCCAATCCATGCACGAGCTGGTGCGCGTGCCCGAGACGGGGACGACAGAGCCACCCCGGCCTCCGTAGCTCGGGTCCTTGGACCCAGGAACCCGGAAGTCCTGCAGTAAACAAACACAGTGAAGCAACGGGAAACTGCAGCTCTCGCTGACGCAATCACAGATACGTAAAATAAAAGACCCGAACTTAACTTGTGTGTGTGCACTGTTGTGATTTACTGTAACTGTATGATCAGAAAAGGCAATAGATACGTGTAACCATGGCACAATAATGCTAAAAACACCCGCAAAGTTATTTGGCTGCTGGCTAGCTGCAGCTTGTAGCTTTCAGCGTTGTGTGTCAGTATCGTGTAATGTGGTGTGGTGTGGTGGAACACAGGGATAGCCCCGTATGCATCCGTTTAATGGTCGTCTGCGTGTTAAATAGTTAGAAAATTATAATTTATTTGGTGTATACTGATGATGCTTTTTTTTTTTTTGGCCAAGGGAAAGGTGGCGGGCCAGAATTATAATGTGGCAGGGCGCCACTTTAAAAGCGCCCATGGAGAACACTGCTATAATTGTGGACTTTGCAGGATATCTAATGTTCTGTCGTGGTAGGATTCCGTATGAGTTCCACTGTACTGAAAATTATTCAGGACAAGTCAAATATTAAATGTATAGAAATCCAGAAATTGCGATTTCTACATTCTGAAGGTTATAGTGCTGCATAAGACTCAGGAGAAGTGCAATATTACATTGTTACTGTAATTATATAGTCGTAAGTGATTTTTTTTATTTTTTGGTATTTATTTTTACAGCATATATTTATTTTCATCGAGTATATGAAGAATAAAGTTAGTTAGTTATGGCCGGGTTCTTGCCCGGAATGATCACATTAGTTTTTCTCTGGCTAATCAGACACAAGGTACGCCACCACTCTTGCCAGAGTGGTGGTGGGGGGGAACCAGTCCTGCTGGTTCAGGGAATCGAACCAGTGATCTTTTGGTCTCGAAGCTTTTCTCTAACCATTTGGCGATGGCTTCTCTCCATTAAAGGATCGCACATAAATTCATTGTGCCGCACAAAGCCCGGGGCGAGTCTTAACAGTGACAGCAAAATGATGTAGAAATCAAGTGGGATTTTTTTTTTTTTACTCCATTCTTTCTCATGAAGACATAATGAAATTAAATCGGTACAGATATTTGTCCTCTGTTCTGAAACGGACATAACAGGCAACATGAGCATCACCTCACCTCGTGCCATCGCTAGTTAACTGGGCTGCAACAAACAGCGATTGATGGTCAAATTTATCGATTGAAACGAATAATCAATTATTTGGATTACGTATCGCCCAGTGACCAAGTAATTCATTTAGCTCTCAGCTTTTAAAGGGGAAGTGAAGGCAAATTTTTATCATCAAAATTCTATTTCTCATTTTATTAAATATAGGAATGCATTTTTGATGGCTGTTTTGTCCCTGCCATAAACGAGATTCGTTGAGACCTGTGCAAGGCATCGTAGGACGGAAGTAAAACGTACAGCGGAAATCCAAGCGACCAACATCTGCCAACGCTGTCAAAAGACGCGCGCGCCGTCCTTCGAATGCTGGTGTTATCGAGCCGGAAGTTTTCCCTGCGTCTGAAATCGCTCCTGACTCACCATATAGTGGGGACGCCGTTTTGTAGCGCTGTCCGAAACCTTAGTGAGGATGATGTAGGAAACGTGCTCAGTGTAATATTTATCACAAAAATACATGCATGCATTTATTATTTTGAAAACCCACCAGCCGCTTGATCTGTAATGTTTTAATTGCGAGACAGTAATGATGTAAATACCAGCGCGGCGGACTAGTCCTTATCCTGTCGTCTTTCCAACTCTTCTCTACTCCACGTTGGTTCAGAGTCGTATGGAATTATCTCCATGTCACGTACACGAGGGAGGCGGATGCATGTGCAGAAGTATACGGTTTAATAAAGTGCAGAATGTATATACAGTGAGACAATACATGCACAGGCAAACGATTCAAAACGAGAGTACAGGCGAAAGGGTCGGTCGAGGCGCAGACAGTCCATCAAAGGAAAGCGAGGACGAGAATGAGAAACAGGAAATCAAGACAACAGGTCGGAAGGCTCGGTAAAGCATACATGCGTATTGTAACACTTGGCGATGCAACTGCATCAGCACAGGCCTTAAATAGGCAAACGCGTAGTTCCTGAATTGGGCTCAAGTGTCCCTTGTCCACTCAGCATGCTCGACAGTGCGCAGGACTGACGCTCCATCACTGATGAAGCAGGCAAATCTCAAAATTGATCTAAATCGGAATGATTTGGTGATCTGGCCGCTGTGTAAACAGTTTTCAAAATGGCGACGCTGACGCTTCACGTTTGAAGTCTCGTGAGGATCGTGTGGCTAAGCGATGCCTGCCGTGGACCAAACGAACTACGTTCAACATGGCTAAAAAACGAAAAGGCCGATAAGTGTCATGTAATATGCCAATACGAGTCACGATATGAGGTGACTAAAACCGAAAACGTAATTGAAAAATATGTTAATTAAGAAATAAAGCAAGTTTTAAAAATGACTTCAGTTCCCCTTTAAATTTCAAAGTCCTTCCCACACCATGT
The DNA here is from genome assembly GCA_026167865.1 of Notarius quadriscutis. Taxonomy (NCBI): domain Eukaryota; kingdom Metazoa; phylum Chordata; class Actinopteri; order Siluriformes; family Ariidae; genus Notarius; species Notarius quadriscutis. The sequence continues at coordinate 13,052 of JANZLB010078520.1, forward strand.
GACGCCTAAGGCGGCGCCGATCCCCGTTTCCGTAGCCCTTGGCCTCTCCCAGGTTACAGTGGGGGGCGTGTCCTCTGGTAACCGCGAGAGTTTGACTCCCCACTCGTGCCTGTATTGCAGCGTGCCTTGTCAGAAGGCAGTAGGTACCATTTTTATGATGGTCTTTGAGTAGAACTCGCGATCTCCCGATCGAGAGGCGGACATGCTAACCACTAGGCCAACTCGCGGTCACCTTTAAATTTAGCTTGAGGGAATTTTCCACGTGTGCTAACGAACAATGACGGCCGTACAATAAAATAACAAACCTACATCAGTCTTCGCTGAATCAAGTAAACCAAACCTATCTAAATTTAAACAGTGAGGATCGAAACGTGCGTTCTGCTGTCTGAACGCCGATGCAACTAAATTAAGCTCCAGTCACAGTTCCGCATTGAAATGGAGGAACGTCAGCATCTCCACATGCTCTTGAGAGGCTCACTGGAGCTCCACCCACCAGACAAAATGAATCTGTTAACTCGTTAATACCTCAATCATTAGAAAATAACGACTTAACTAAACAAATACAAAACACTGTGTGTACCCAGACCATTTTGGACAGACAAAATACCCGTATGGACCATTGAGATTCAAGACTCCTGTCAGAATGGACCAAAACACCAAACACCCCGATTTCCCTGTAGAGCTAAAGCCACCTGGTTTCCCACTGGAACCAGGAAGTAGCAGTTGAATAGAATATACTGGATCATGCTTATACAGATAAGCAGTGAGCATGACAAAAAGGATGGAATGTTTCGGTTTGTCCACATACGTGTTTCAAAATGCCGGTAGGTCGTTCCCTGCACTTCGAAAACGACCCAGTTGATTAAAATGGAGTTAGTCTATGGCGAATTATGATGAGAGGGAGTGAAACGGTAGCAGCGGTCCAGCTCGTAGTTGTTTTTGTCGGGAAACGGCTGTCTGCGTGCTCCTGCACGTCGCGGCTCCGTTTGTCACAATCCGTTGCAGAAATCGACATTGAAGCCGTATTCGTTCTGAATCCAGGATCCTGTGTATATATTGAAATGCGCTCGAGATACATATTTCACGATAACCGGAGGTGGTGTTTCCGACTCCTCTCTCCCCCCCCCCCCCCCCCCCC